>JBBPNB010000035.1:0-72130 GCA_038090635.1 Rubroboletus satanas
GCTCTCCATCTCTGCCCACTGTAATTGTACCTAAGAGTGAGAAATCAATATTCGTTCCCCTTTCCCTCACTCCCTTGGGCAGCAAAAATGTTGTATCCACCCCTGCCTTGATCGACTGTGGAGCCACCGCTTGCTTCATCGACTATTCCTTTGCCCGTCGACATCATCTACCGTTAACCAGACTATCACAGCCTCGCATCGCATACAACGCAGATGGAACCGAAAACAAAATGGGGCATATTAAGTTCAAAACTCGTCTCCACATCTGGATTGACAATGATGAAGAGGATCGAGACTTCCTCGTCCTCTCTAGTGGAAAACATCAAAACATCATTCTTGGAATGTCCTGGCTCTCCGAACGAAATCCCTGTATCAACTGGACTACGCGCTCCATTTCGGTCAACCCCTCCTCTTCTCCACGAAAGCGAAACGGGCTCGAGACGCTAGGTCAACGATATCTCCTTCGCTATCTCGACCACGATGTAGACAACCACCTGGCCCACCTCCTCATAGAACGATTCTCTCGTCTACCTGAACAAGTACGAAAGGTCACAATCTCTACCACGCTGGCACAAGAAGCAGCGAATCGCTCTACCACCATCCCTCACCGTTACCAGGACTTCCACGATGTGTTTATCGATGAAGAAAGCACGACTCTTCCCCCTTCTCGCCCCTTCAACCACGGAATCCAACTCCTTCCCAGTTTCGTCCCAAAATGAGCATCCAACTACTCATTGAATCCCAAGGAGCTCGCTGCCTGCCGAACCTTCATTCAGGAAAATCTAGCCAATGGCAAAATCCAGCCATCCAAGTCCCCCCAGGCAGCCCCTTTCTTCTTTGTTCAGAAGAAAGATGGGAAGTTACGTCCTTGTCAGGACTACCGCTATGTCAATTCCCATACAGTGAAGAATGCATACCCTCTTCCCCGCATCAACGACCTCCTAGATCAACTACGTGGGTCCTCCATCTTCACCAAACTTGATGTCCGCTGGGGCTATAATAATGTCCTGATTAAACCTGAGGACCGATGAAAAGCTGCCTTTGTCACCCCCTTTGGACTATTCGAACCTACCATTATGTTTTTCGGCCTGTGCAATTCCCCAGCCACCTTCCAGGTGTACATGAACGACGCCTTCACAGACTTCATTGCCGAAGGCTGGCTCGTTGTCTACATGGACGACGTACTAATTCATTCCTCCGACCCCACTGTCCACCATGAACGTACCCTGAAAGTCCTCCAGCAATTTTGTGAACAACACCTTTACCTGAAACCCGAGAAATGCCATTTTGATCTCCCTGAGGTCGACTACCTTGGACTAGTGGTTGCCCATGACCGCATTAAGATGGACCCCACCAAACTCTCAGCCATCGAGGATTGGAAACCCCCCGTCAACGTCTCCACCCTGCGTTCCTTCCTGGGCTTTTGCAATTTTTATCGCAAGTTTATACCGGCGTTCTCTGACATCACTCGCCCCCTGCATGATCTTACCTGGAAGGGCGCCCAGTGGCAATGGGGCACCGACCACGAACGCGCTTTTCGAACCCTCAAGAATGCCTTCCTCCATCAACCGGTTCTTCGCACCCCGGATCTCTCCCGTCCCTTCTTTGTGATGACGGATGCCTCTCTGTCGGCAGCTGGGGGTGTCCTTATGCAAAAGGACGGTAATGGTGACCTCCACCCTTGCTCCTACATTTCTAAGTCCTTTGGCCAAGCCGAACGGAATTATGACATCTACGATCGGGAACTTCTCGCCGTCATCCTCGCTCTGCAAGAATGGCGTCATTATCTTCGTGGCACCGGTCTCCCCGTCTCCATCCTCACTGACCACAAAAATCTCTTGTACTTCAAACAACCTTGTAAACTCTCCCATCACCACGCCCGCTGGCAAATGTTCCTTCAGGATTACGACCTCACTTTCTCCCATGTTCCTGGGTCCCAGATGGGCCCTGCCAATGGCCTGTCTCGTCGTCATGTCGTCGACACGTCCGGCGACAACGCCACCCTCCAGCTTCTTCCTGACTCCGTTTTCGCCCGCTCGTTGGATCTTGCCATTGTCGATAAGATTGCCTCCTCTTCTAAATCTGATCCCCTGGTCGCCTCTGCGCTCACGGCCATGTCTCTGGGTACCAGTCTCTTCCCCTGCGCCCGTCCTGATGACTGGTCCTTCGACGGCTCTCGCCTGACCTTCCAGGGCCGTCTCTATATTCCCGAGTCCTGTCGGTCTACTCTCGTCTCCTCCATTCACAACTCTCCCCACGGGGGCCACACCGGCGCTGCCCGTACCCTGGCTCTCCTCTCGCGTGACTATTGGTGGCCCGGTATGTCCACCTTTGTCCATCGTTTCATCGCGGGGTGTGCGGCCTGTCAGCAGCACAAGGTCAATACCCACCCCACTCGTCCCCCTCTCTCTCCTGTCCCCACCACTGCCACCCATCCCTTTCAGCACCTCACCATGGACCTCATCTCCAGTCTTCCCCTTGTTAACTCCCTGGATTCTGTTCTGGTCGTGGTGGACCACGGCCTTACCCGGGGGGTGATTTTCATTCCCTGTTCAAAGAGTGTTTCGGCCACTGACGTCGCCCAATTGTTCTATCAACATGTATTCCCCCGTTTCGGCCTCCATGACCGGGTCATATCTGACTGCGGCCCTCAATTCGCCTCAACCTTCGCACTCGAACTTTCCCGCCTATTACACTACGACGTCACTCTTTCCACCGCTTACCATCCCCAAACCAATGGAGAAACCGAATGAGTCAATCAAGAGCTTGAAACCTACCTGCGCCTCTTCTGCCAAGAAAAACCACAAGCCTGGCCTGACCTCCTCCCAATGGCAGAATTTCACCACAACTCCATGGTACACTCCGTCACCAAGCAAACCCCCTTCTTCCTCATGATGGGCTATCATCCCCGCGCCTACCCGAAAATCGGACCGACCTTTGTTCCCCACCTGGCCAACTGGTTAAAGGAACTCTCCTCCGCCTGTGAGGAGGCCAAATCAGCCCTTAGCCTTTCTCAGGACGTTATGGCCAACAGGGGGCGTCACAAATTCGTCCCATTCAAGACTGGTCAGCTGGTGTGGCTAGAAGCCACGAACCTTCCCCTATCTACCAATCGAAAGCTGTCCCCTAAATGACACGGCCCTTTTGCCATCAACAAAGTAATCTCCGCCTTGGCTTATCAACTAAACCTACCGCCGTCCTGGAAAATTCACCCGGTCTTCCATGCGTCCCTATTGACCCCGTACACCGAAACCGATGAACACGGCCCCAACTTCCCCCGTCCCCCACCGGATCTAACCTCTACCGAAGAAGAATATGAAATCAGCCACATTGTCAGTCACAAGGGCTCCGCCCGTCAATGCCGCTATCTCGTGGCGTGGAAGGGATATCCTTTATCTGAAGCCACTTGGGAAACCCCATCAAACCTTGCTAATTCTGCCGAAACTCTCAACGCTTATAAGCGTGAACACCAGCTGGACTAACCCATGATTCCTACCCCTCCAGACATTCTCCGTCCCGTCGATATCCCCTCCGCGCTAGGCTATACCCCAGCCCAACTTGCCTTCCTGCGGCAAACCTTTACCTTTAACACTCCCCATTCTCTTACCGAAACCCTCCGACATCCACGCATCCATTCCTGGTTCTGTCAACGCGAAAGATCCTTCTGTCCCTTCCACTACTAAATGGCTATCACTCTCTCCAATCCCCCTTATCCCCCTACACCCGTTCCCGAAGTCCCTCCCGTCGCCATCCACCGATTCGGGTTCGTTGCCCGACGATTAGTATTCATTGCAGTCCTCCAATCCTTAGCCTTCGACGAATTCCTCACCACTCATTGTCCACTCCATACCTCAATCGTCCTCACCAGACTCATCAATGCCTATCGAAGGACATACCTGCACCAGATGTTCTTCAACCAGAATGATAGCCGCTACGGATCAGGACGATACGACTCTTCCCTCTCAGAATCCCTCGCCGCCCTACGCAACGAAGTGCTGAACCTGCTATATTATGCAGGGTTCTGCCGGATTGTTAACTGCATTCCCCCGGAACACATTTCGCACATCATCCAACCCCTTCTCATGGTGGCTTCCCAAGCAGAACGGATTGCCTATCTCCATGAAGAAACGACGACCTTCCCAAATCCCGAGGTCTATCCGCGTTCAAGCCCTGGGGAATCCTCCCCGATACTGCCCCCCTATTCCCCCGCTCCCCTTCCTATCCCCCCTCGCTTCTCCGCTGCCGATCAAGACTTTGAGACCACCCAAGAATCCTTCGCCACCCATCACTGACCGTCAACCCCGTTCTCCACCTCGCCTGTCGAATCCCCATCTTCCACTCCCTTGTCCTCCCCACCTCTGCCCCGGGAATCCCCCACCCCTCGTCGATCCACCACTCCCAACGGTGCCCCAACCCCTTGATTCCCTCTTTCCTCTCGCTCCAATTCCTCCTACTCGTCCGCCCCTGGGTCCCTACCAACCCATCAATTCGCTCGCCCTGCGGAAGAAGCTGCAGCACCTTATCCGCGTCAACGCACCCTCCGCCGCCGGAATCGCTTCCTCCAGTCCAACGCCGTTATCCGTGGAGCGATGGAACGAGCCCAAACTATCCCCCCTGTCTCCATTCTCCACCGAGATCGTTCCCCTCCCCGCACCGACGAAAACCGCGCTCCCTCCTCCAGTACTCCTATCCTCTGTTTTGGCTGCGGGAACGAAGGACATATTCGCTCCGCCTGTCCAACCACCCGTTGCCCCTTCTGCAACCGACTCGCACCAGGGCACTCCATCCTCCGTTGCCCCCATCGACGATGCTCCTCTTGCGGCCGCCGTGGACACCTCATTGGCCGTTGCCCCAGAGTGGTCGGTCACCAACCCGGAGGAGGCTGGGAAGAGTGGGATGCCGCTGACACCTACGACTATGAGATCAATGCCGGGGATCAATCTGGTCCTGACCGAGATTGAGGCATATGGTGAGTTTGTGGGAAGCAGGATGCTTTCCCCTTATGGGGGAGCTATTGTTACAACCCAACGTTTGCCGTATGATTACTACCCGTTTTCGTTCCCTCCTACTCCTAACTTCGTTTTACCACCTTTCTGTTCTCCCTTACCGTAAGCAGCCAACGTTCCAACGTTTCGGACTGATGACATGTTCAGTATTGCCTCCGTTGATGTACCATTACCCCGGTCCCTGTTTCACCTCATGTTCTACACGAGGACCGGTATCTTTACTCCTCATCCAGATCCCTTAGCTATCATAGTATGCCTTGCCCTTACCTCGTGCCAACCGGTTTCCAGACAAGTCCCCTTATAGGGATCTCTGGCCTCGTAGCACTCTAGTACTAGTATATAGGAACTCGCTGTAGAACCTAGCACCCCAGCTAGTTCTACGTGAATACCACGTATCTCCTGGCGTTCTCCTTTCAGGATCTCTCTAAGTCTTTAGGCTACTTTGGAGTGCCTACTGCTAGGTCTTGTCGCACTATCACCTCTTGGTATTACCAGAAGAACTGGTAGCGTCATAACAAGAAGGACTAATTGCTAGAGAGGTCAAAGGTACAGTCAAGTTTGGAGGAGGTTCACTGATGGTATGGGGCTGCATAGGATGGAATGGAGTGGGGGTTTTGAGTGAAGTGGAGGGAAGAATGGATGCTGAGCAGTATGTGGCCATTCTAGAGCACTGCCATTTCATTGGGTCTTATTCAAACCCCTTGAACCTTATATCCATAGGAAGCCATGAGTAAGTCCTTCATTTCATACACTTATAGTTTCAGACTAGGATTAGAGGTTATTAGGGATTGTCACATTTAGTAAAAAATAACCAAACATGTGGACAGTTTTTTGAGCCACTGTATATAAACCCCTGGTGTAGAACTTAGCTCCCCAGCTAGCTCTATGCAATATACCGTTGTATCTTCTGGCATATCCCTCTCCTGGATCTCTCTGAGACTTCAGGCTACTCCTAAGTGCCTACTGCTACGTTCCTTGTTGACTATCTATCCTAGTTCATGCTAGGAGAGCGGTAGCATCATAACAAAAGAACTAGCTTTACTTCACTGCAATCACTATCTGGCTTTTGCCCTCTATGTACATTTCCAATTCTCTGTATTTCATATGTGGATACATCTCACTTCGGCATCTCCCTACTTACATGATGCCTCGTGTTCCCCTCACCTAGACAGATCTTGATCTTGATCAGATCTTACCTGATTAGGTGCCACCCTAATATAGGTAGTAGAAGCCTCCCCTAAACTACCTAGATTAGTATTTAAGTTCAGACTCAGCTGTAACACTTCTCTTCCTTCAATCTTGATCTGCACCATTCTCCATGACTGTCTTGATTCATTGCGAAGCCTGATCGCCTCTTGGCTTCTATCACTCTTGATTCTATCACCGTGTCTTGTGATCAGTCTTAGCCAGAGGTTAACCTTAAACCCTGCACCTAAGCCTTTGCTCTAGAAGGGTACCATCCCCTAGATATAGTATCACCCGTTGGGAGCTAGCACACTCAGCCTTCTGGTGAAGAGCCTTTCTGTATGTGGATTGCTACGTGGACAGTCCCATGTATATGCTAGGCTAGTGTAGGTGCTCCAGAGGGAGAAGGCTAGTGCACTAGACTTCTACCGGTCACTACTCTCGAGTATCCAGTGCAGTCACCTTGGGAGTTCCCATTCTTCCTTTGTGATACATGTTGAAGCCCAATCCCTTCAACACTCAATCCTCAAGCCAATAGAGGACTTTACCAGAATTCCATTGGTTTGAGACTGTTATGGACCCACATAACAAAAGATCAAAATTCCTTCTCATTGATGTTACTATCACCCAATGCCCCTCCATCCTGGCTACTAGGGTAGCCCTCATTTGTCACCATGCACCGTATCAGCCTTTCTCAGATTCTCACAAGAGACTCCGAGGAAGACGACGAAGAGAGAGTAGCCAGCCCTGTTACATAGGTCTATCTCCCATTCCCAATTCGCCGCCATTTCGGAACATACATCATCAAGAAGGATCTCTGGTTCTTCCAGGTCTACCGCTCCCTCTCTATCTTGCTACCAACCTCCCCCACCTGCCTGCACATCTCCCATCCCTTCCACCTCCTGCGCTTCCTCAAGTGGTTCCCCCTATCGGCCAGAGATCCCATTAGCCATTCCCACCCAACTGCCCACATCAGTTGAAGAAGGTGGAGAACCTATCAAAGTAGACTCCCCTCCTAGGAAGCCAGATCAACCGCACTCCGGCAACCCTCCTAGCCCAGGAGGATTAGACCCCCTTCCTTCAGACAATGACAATGACAATGAAGATGATATGACAGGAGAAATTAAAGCTGCCCTTCCAGAGGAGTTCTTGGGAGAGCCCCAGGATGCTTACAGATGATTACTCACCATGAAGGGATACTTCACCCTTCATGACTTAAAGTACACCAATACAGCCAAGACATACATCTTTCTCAACAGAATGAACAAGGAACAAGGGAAGGCCTTTGCAAAAGCTTGGCTTATCAAGCTAGTTGATCTAGCTGAACTCGGTGTCGACAAAACCCTAGAGAAGATCTACCAAGCCTTCGAAATGGTGTTTTCCCCCTATGACAGTGCCGAATCAGCTAGAGTCAACCTCGCCACCCTTACACAGGACACCAGGTCCTCTTGAGGTTTTGAAAAGTTCATTTCCGACTTTTCAGTTCTTGCAGTCCTGTTATGATGCTACCGCTCTCCTAGCGTAATGCCGGGATAGATAGTCAACGGAGAATGTAGCAGTAGGTACTTAGAAATAGCCTAAGGACTTATAGAGGTCCGACCAGAGTGATACGCCAGAAGATACACGGTATATTGCATAGAACTAGCTGGGGAGCTCAGTTCTACACTGGGGGTTTATATAGGTACAATGTATGCTACTGGACTAGAGGATTCCCAATGGGGAAGAGCCAGGAGAAACACATGAGGCACAACATGAGGATAACACAAGGTAAGGCTATGTCGGTTCCTAGTGAATAGGAATGAAGGTGGAACTGACTGTGTGGTAAGAAGAGGAAGGTTAGGTTTGATGGAAGAGAAGCGGTGTCAATTACGGAGATTAACACCGAAAGAGGAATAGTGGTCTGAAGTAAAGGAATTCATGTCCACAAGGTACGATGAAGGGTTGATAAGGTTTATCGTAGAAGCTAACAAAGAATAAGGAGTCGGATACGGGCCGGATCATTAGTTCATAACAGGTCCGGTCTGGACTTAACAAACAAATCCATGCCCTAGAAGAATGGTTTCTTTGAGGGGTTGACCCATATATTGTCCTTGAATTAACGAGGCTCAAAACCTTCAAAAAGATCAAGGACATGGAGAAAGTTTATGAAGTCACAGCTGATGCAGAATCTGGACAACGACCAATGAACAGCCTCAAGACAAGGACTGCCCCAGCCTTCAGAACCCAGCATCGGCATAACCCAAATGCCATGCAGGTGGATTGCCTCACCATCTCCCCAGTAGAACAAAGCTGACTCTGTAAAACCAGAGGATGCTTTGTCTGCAAGAAGAAGGGATGCCATTTGAGGAACCACCCCAGGTATTCAGGAAACCCTGTTCCTACACCACCACCACGGCTGTCTTACCACGCAAGAACCCTCTCCACCACTCTATCATCCAGGGAGCAGCCGACTCCTTCCCAGCCTGATCAGCTGGACACCATGTTTGCCAGTCTTCAGCATAGCACAAGCCAAGGAGAAATCCTCCACACTCTCCAGGTCACTTTTGACCCAAACCTAGACAAGGAAGGACTTCCCTATGGGAACTTCCAGCAGCCTGTAGAACCGCCTGCCGGCCCACAATGGGAACACATTAATGTCCTTGAAACAGAGGAATCACCCACAGCTCGGATGAAAGAGACTGAGCCAATCATGAAGGTGTGCCCTTCCAAACCCACTAGTCCACATTTTTAGTCAGAAGTAATGGGCCGACATCATTGCCTCTCTTTACGATAGCCCCTGTATTTATTTCTGGAGCAAAGAGTAATTCTATTTGGATTTCACTTTGTGTCTGGAAGCAGGATGGCAAAATTGTTGGGACTAATGTCTTAATTGACAGTGGGGTCACTGATTGCTTTATAAATAGAACAACCACAATACAGATGGGATTGTCCATCTACGCCCTAGAAGCACCAATTCTAGCATGGAACATTGACAGATCCCACAACGTTTCTGGAACCATCAAGTACAAAACCAACATGGTTTTGGACTATGGAGGACTGAAAGAGTAGTGAGATCTCTTCATCCTCAACAGCAGCAAAGAGAGAGTTATTCTAGGTCTCCCATGGCTTCGGGCCATCAATTTGAACATAGATTGGAAGACAGGGAACATGACCATCACCTCCTCATTGTACCAAAGGACCTCAGACGACTACCCAATCACAGCACAGCAGTGTTATCTGCTCAGATACTTGGGTCACGGTGAGGAAGAGACTATTGAAGATGGTTTCTACCAATCATTTTGCAGGTGGACACCCATACAGTGTGCGAAATTCTTCCATGCCCACAGAGACTTTCCCAAGTTCGTAATTCGATGAACCATGCTATCCACTACAATAGCCCAACAGAAGCTTGAAAGCAAGGTGCAGGTGGTCCTACCTCGAGCTTTTCAGCAATACACTGATGTCTTTACCAAAAAAGACACCAAACTCCCACCTTCCCATCCTTACGACCACGCCGTTGAACTTAAGGACTCATTTGTATCAAAATGAGCCAAGTGTTACAAACCAATGGTCTAGCTCTGCTCTCAAATCCTTATCCTACACTCTGCGGTTACCATTTCATTTCTCTCTCTTTCCTACCATCGTGGACGAGCATTCTACCCCTATGGACCACCATTTCCTTTCCTGGTTGATCTCTCCAGATCTCTCCAGCACTTTCCTGTGTAAACCTAACTCTATTTGTATCAGACGGTCGGTCCTTCTTCTTTCCTATTCATAGGACCGACATTGCCTTCATTCATCTCCGCTATGTACAGCCTTACCATGAGGCCTCCTCATTACCGTGCCTGCAGGATACCATGAGGCCGTTCCCCTTTTGGAATCCTCTCCTCTCGTAGCACGGTCCCTCTTGTATATAAACCCCTCGGCATAGAACTTAGCTCCCCAGCTAATTCTATGCAATATACCTGCTTTCTTGGTATATTCGTCTCCTTGAGTCTTCGAGCATCTCTTTGATTGCTCGCTACTAGTTCTTTGACGGTTATCTATCTTGGCTCGCGCCTAGAGAACGGTAGCGTCATAACACCAAGAACTATCCTCTCAACCCTGCTGAACAGAAGGCCTGTAAGGAGTTCATCGACGAACATCTCAAATCTGGAAAGATTACCCCATCCAAATCTCTGCAGGCTTCTTCTTTTTTCTTTGTTCAAAAGAAAGACAGGAAACTCTGCCCCTGCCAAGACTACTGGTACTGTACTTAAACACTCATATGGTCAAGAATGTGTACCCCCTCCCACTTATTTCTGACCTCACCGACAAACTGAAGGGATCAAAGATCTTCACCAAGTTTGATGTCTGGTGGGAGTATAATAATGTTCTTATCAAACCCGAGGACCAATGGAAGACAGCTTTCAATCACCCTGTTTGGGCTTTTTGAGCCAACGGTGATGTTCTTTGGAATGTGCAATTCACCCACCACATTCCAAGCTTTTATGGATGACCTCTTTGGAGACTATATCGCAGAAGGATGGCTAATCATCTACATGGATGACCTCTTAATCCATTCAGCTGATCCTGTCCTGCATGAAGAGTGCACAAGAAAGATCCTTCAGCACTTCCATGAATACGAGATGTATCTCAAGCTGGAAAAATGTATCTTCACAGCTACAGAAGTGGAGTATCTCAGAATGATTGTCAACGAAGACTGTCTCAAGATGGACCCTGCCAAACTCAAGGCCATTGAGGAATGGTCCCCACCAGATAGCATCAAGGCTGTACACTCATTCCTAGGATTCTGTAACTTCTACAGGAAGTTCATCCCCTTGTTCTCAGACATTGCCTGTCCTCTTCTGGACCTTACAAAGAAGACCATGGTATGGTCCTGGGAACCCTGACATGAAGAATCCTTTCAAAAGCTAAAAGTCGTGTTCACTCGCTGACCTGTTTTAGTCTTCCTGGACACCTCCAAGCCTTTCATCCTCATGATGAATGCATCCCTCACCGCATCAGGAGGTGTACTGATACAGCCCAACGCCAATGGTGATCTCCAGCCATGCAGCTACATATCACAAATATTCTCTCCAGCCGAGCAGAACTAGGATATCTTTGACCACAAACTACTCGCTGTCATACGTGGACTCCAGGAGTAGCACCAGTACCTCCTTGGATCACCTCACACGGTCACAATTTGTTACGCGGGACCGTAACAATCTCGACCGCAGTGATATTCTGGGGAAGTCTCCTATTGGCTTGGAGAACAAGTGTTGAGAGGGCTGGGTCTCAACACGTATCACTAGAGGAGAATGGGAACTCCTAAGGTGACAGTACCGGATACTCAAGAGTAGTGACCGGTAGAGGTCTAGCGCACTAGCCTTCTTCCTCTGGAGCACCTACACTAGCCTGATGTATACGTGGGGCCATCCACGTAGCACTTCGCGTACGAAGTGGTCCTTCACCAGAAGGTCGAGCACGCTGGCTCCCAACAGGTGGTACTAGGCCTAGGGGACAGTACCCTTCTAGGACCGAGGCTTAGGCGTTGGGTGTGATAGCCTCAAGCTAAGACTGATCGCAAGACGTGGAAATAGAAGCAGGTGATATAGAAGCGAAGTGGCGATCAGGCTTCGCAGCGGATCAAGACTGTTATGGTGAAAGGCGCAGATCAAGATTAAAAAAAAGAAGTACAACGAAGTACAAATCTTAAATACTACTTTGGTAGTTTAGGGGAGGCCTAAACTATCTAAATAGGGAACAGCACTAATCGAGCAAGATCTAGATCGGGATCTGGATCTGTCTGGGTGAGGGGAACACAAGGCATTACCTAAGTACAGTAGATGCCGAGGTGAGATGTGTCTGTTTTAGTATACAGGAATTGGAAAATGATATAAAAGGAAATTTAGGGAGGATCCCTGGGGAGTCCCTGGGGATTCCCATTGTCCGTTGGCTCGACGTAGTCGAGACACATGAACTCATCCCATAACTTGTCCGGCATTAGATCTTCGTGTCCTAGGTCACACAACTCGTTGAGGAGAGTCCTCCCTAAGGTTCTGGAGGGTGAGTTGGGGTTATTCCAAGGAAAAGAGTCAGGGGAAGCCATAGCTGTAACACAATTCTTACGGATCATAAGAACTTGACCTATTACAAGCAGGCACATACACTATCATGCTGCATCTTGTGATGGCTCCTGTTCTTACAGAATTTCAACCTCACATATGTGGCCTTACATGGCATGCAAATGGCACCCGCAGATGCCTTATCACATTGGGATGACATCAATACCTCCTTGGATAACCAGAATGTCCAAGTCCTTCCAGACTCTGCCTTCACAGTCCAGATCAATCACATTAATCTGGCCTTGGTGAGTAAAGTCTAAGCTTCTACGGCCTCAGACCCTCTAGTTGTGGAAGCCCTTCACTGCATGGAACTGGAGGAACCCCTTTTTGATAGATCTCATCCGGAAGATTGGACCTTCAATGATGGTCGTCTCTACTTTTGCAGCTGACTCTACATGCCCACAGACGCATGTTCTGATCTTGTCAAAGCAGTGCATTCCTCCCCTGAAGGAGGACACGGTGGCCATTTACATACCATAACCCTCCTTTCCAAGGATTACTGGTGGCCCAGACTCTCTTCCTTCGTCCGCCGCTATGTCACCAGATGTGCTGTCTGCCAAATGTACAAGGACCAGACTCATCCCATGGTACCTCCCATCAACCCTCTCTCCCTTGCTGCAACCTGCCCCTTTCAAAATCTCTCTGTGAATCTCATCACAGATCTCCCGCCTATATGGGACTTTGACTCTATCATGATCATGGTCAACCATGGCCTTAGTAAGGGGGTAATTCTTGCTCCTTGCTCCAAAATGATTGATGTGGCCAGAATTGCCTGACTGTTCTTTAAATACATGTTCAAATGCTACAGTCTACACAAGAAAATCATGTCAGATTGAGGCCTGCAATTTGCTTTGGCCTTTGCCAAGGAACTTGCCCACCTCCTAGAATATGAGGTTGCCCTTTCTACAGCCTACCATCTCCAAATGGATGGAGAAACGGAACGTTACAACCAAGAGCTGGAGACCTACCTCCGGATCTTCTGTGATGGTCAACCCCACAAATGGCTCGATCTACTCACCATGGCAGAATTCACGCACAATGCCACTACCCATTTGGTCACAGGCAAATCTCCATTCTCCCTAATAATGGATTATAAACCCTGCTCCTACCCTTCCCTTGGTTGCACTTTCCTCCCTGCTTTGGAACAATGACTTTCCCACATCAAAGATGCCAGGAAAGAAGCCGAAGCTGCCCATACCCTAGCCCAGCAATGAATGAAGGAGAGAGTCTTCTCCCACTTCAAACCCTGGAAAGTAGGTGACAAGGTTTGGTTGGACTTTCAGAACTTGAAACTTCAAGTCCCATTACAGAAGTTTGCACCCCACCGAACTGGACCCTTTGAGATCTCACAAGTAATCTCCGCAGTGGTGTATCACCTTCTGCTTCCGAAAAGCTGGAAGATCCATGATGTCTTCCATGCTTCCCTCCTCACATCCTCCAAGAAAACTCCTGAGCATGGGCTGAATTTCCCTTGGCCATCTCTGGAGCTTGTTGGTACAGAAGAAGAATATGAAATTGAGAAGATCATCAATCACAGGGGAACTGCTGGCTGAAGGCAGTACCTGTACCACTGGAAGGGATATTCCAATGCCAAGCGGACATGGAAACCTCCATCCAACTTGGAAAATGCCAAGGAACTTATTATGGAGTATAAAAGAAGGATCGGACTCTGAATCCTTCTTTCCCTCAAACCACCACCATTGCCCATGCCTGTTCCCACCGCCATCTTTGAATCCCACTCATCCATACCCCTCTCCATTCGTATCTCTAGACTCCCAGCCTATGCCCATCAACTTCTCTATATTGGAGTGCTTGAGAATGTTGAAGCCCTCACGAGGCTCGAAGGCCTTCCCTTCTACTCATCTGATGACACCCTTGTTTATCTCGTTCAACTCTTTCACCTTTATGCAGCCCTTCGAACCCTTCTCACCTGGGCCACCTGATGCCAGGTAGGTCCCACTATCTTTGGGACAGACCCCTGACAAGTCCAAGACTCTCCCACTGTCATGGCTATCGAACAACTCTTGGTCAAGAACAGAAACCTCTCTCTCAACCTTCTCTATATCCATGGCTTCTCCCTCTGTGTCTCCCTCCTTCCCGAAACAATCCTCACTCAGGTTATATGACCTGTCCTCCTTTCCCTATCTGAGAGAGATCAAGAGGAATATTTCCGAAACTCCTCACTTCCTGACACTGGACCAAGAGCCTCGTGGGTGTTACGGGTATGTCTCCCCCCACCTTATTTCCTTCTGATAACCCCCACTCAATTACTCACACCCTCGGAAGAGAACTCCTCAACGAGCTTTGCAATCTCGGACACGAGGACCTCATGCCTGAGGACCTGTGGGACAAGTTCATCTCCATGGACTACACTGAACAGTAGGGAAGGGACTCCCCATGAACCCTTTATGTAACATTTCCAATTTTCTTGTATTTCATATGCAGACACACTTTACTTCAGCATTTACCCTACTTACATAATGCCTCGTGTTCCCCTCACCCAGACAGATCTCGATCCTGATTGGATCTCGCTTGAATAGGTGCTGCCCTAATATAGATAGTAGGAGTCTCCCCTAAACTACCTAGTTAGTATTTAAGTTCAAACTCTGCTGTACACTTCTCTTCCCTCAATCTTGATCTGTGCCATTCTCCATAATAGTCTTGATCACTGGAAAGCCTGATTGCCACTTCGCTTCTATTACTCTGCTTCTATCTCTGTGTCTTGTGATCAGTCTTAGCCTGAGGTTAATACCCAACGCCTAAGCCTTTGCTCTAGAAGGGTACCGTCCCCTAGACATAGTACCACCCATTGGGAGCCAGCACACTCGGCCTTCTGGTGAAGAGCCTCTCCGTACGTGGAGTGCTACGTGGATAGTCCCACATATACACTAGGCTAGTGTAGGCACTCCAGAGGGAGAAGGCTAGTGCACTAGACCTCCACTGGTCACTACTCTCGAGTATCCAGTGCTGTCACCTTGGGAGTTCCCATTCTCCTCTAGTGATATGTGTCAAAGACTGACCCCTTTGATACTCGTTCTCCAAGCCAATAGGAGACTTCCCCAGTACACCACTGTGGTTGAGATTGTTACAGACCCACGTAACAGTGGGCAGTCCATGTGGCCCTCAAAGAGGCTCTGCCAGTCCCACATCTCCTTCGCGGAGAACCCTGATGAAGTGGATTACCTAATCTGGTCCCTAAAGGAGGAGTTGGAGCATTTGCACCCCCCTCTGACAGTGAGATCACTCTTACCCCCAGTTCCTCTGCCAGCAGCCTCTCCTCCTATCAGAATCTCTCCCCCATACTATCCGGTGGATTTACTTTCCCCTCCATCACCACACCCGCCAGCAATGGAACCCTCCTCACCCCTACCTCCAATCAGTCCATGCCCATACAAAGGATTCCTAGGTGACGACACACTGTCCTCCTCAGGGCAGGCCTATCCACAAACAGGGCCAACCCATGCAGACTTTCTCCTGTACTGGGAAACACTCCAGAGGCAAGCTTCCCAGTTCATCAACTGACCAACTTCACTCCAAATGGAATACCACCTGCTGTACCCACTGTCTCCTTTGCCACTCTTGTTGGTCCCCCAGCCATACATAATCCCACTCCAGTATCAGTGGGCACCCCACCTCGTATCTCCAACTCCATACCGGCTCAACCAGGTCTACCCCAATTGGTCTTACCCAGGTGCTATAAATGCAGGACAAGAATCCATTATTGGGTCAATTGCCTCCGATACCAGTGCCCTCTTTGCCATCTCGTCTCACCCAGTCACCCCCAGTACCATTGTCCCCAGCAACATTGTTCTCTCTGCAGAGAGGCTGGACACTGAGGTCAGAACTGCTACCTGGCTGACCTCTCTTCCAACCAATGGGATCTCACCAATTACAAGACCAATGAGGGAGATTGTAGTTCCTAAGGTGGAACTTCAGGTGTACGAGGGGGGTAATATTACGGCTACGTCCTCTCCCACTTTATTTCCTTCCAATAATCTCCACTTACCCACCTGTACCCTCGGAAGGAAACTACTCAATGAGCTCTATAACCTCAGACATGAGGACCTCATGCCTGAGGACCTCTGGGACAAGTTTATCAACATGGACTACATTGTTACGATGCTACTGCTCTCCTAGCATAATTCTAGGATAGATAGTCAACAATGAACATAGCAGTAGGCACTCAGAAGTAGCCTATGGACTTAGAGAGATCTGACCTGAGTTACACCAGAAGATATGTGATATATTGTGTAGAACTAGCTGGAGAGCTATGTTCTACACCAGGGGTTTATATAGGTACAGGGCATACTACTAGGTGAGAGGATTCCCAATGGGGAAGAGCCTTGAGGAACACATGAGGTGCGACATGAGGATGACACAAAGGCTGGGCTATCTCAGTTCCTAGCGAATAGGAAAGAAGGTGGAACTGACAGTATGGTAAGAAGAGGAAAGTTAGGTTTGATGGAAGTAAGGCTGTGTTAATCACAGAGATTCACATAGTCAGAGAAATGGTGGTCTGAAATAACGGTATTCCTGTCCACAAGGCAAATAGAACAGTTAAAAGGGGTTATTGTAAGCAATAGAGGAAAATGGAAGTAATGGGGTACGGGCTGAACCGACAACTGTAACAATAGCCCCGTCTTAAGGAGGAGATACCATACTCCCAAGATTTCAACTAGAAATTCCCATCGTAGGTGTCTGGGTCGGAGTCTGCTTGACTGTCTTGGAAAGGACAACCTGAGGCAAGATGGCCTGGTTGTTGACAAAGAGAACAACGATGACAAGGACAGTCATACTGAGGATGACCAGGAGCGGCCTGCTGACAAAAGGGGCAATGGTAAGAGGGGCAATTGGGATGGAGGTGTCCTGCAATTCCGCAGTTGTAGTAGCAGATGGGTCTGCGGGTGGTAGGCCCAAGAGGGAGGATAAATGGATCTAGGACCAATTCAGATGGTTGTTCAGGTGGAGGGGTAGAAGAGGAGATGGAGGAGGAGGTAGGGGTGGGTTTCTTCTTCGACGAGGTGGATGATGAGGAGTTCTGGTCTGGTGTCGGATTGGATGTGTTTGTTGTAGAGGGTAGGAGGGTCTGTTGGTAGTACATGCTGTGTTCAGCTGGGGAGAGGGTGACGAGGAGGGATTCGAGAATGGGGAGAAGGGTAGTCGGGTTAAGTTGATCCACCATTGGCCCAAGACATTCACGATAGAAGAGGTTGAGGGTTTGTTGTCTTGCTTCGGTGATTGACTGGGTGAGCACGGTGACATGCATGGTTTGTCCGGTAGAGGAGAGGTTTTCTTGGAGTTGACGGAGGATGATGAGGGTGCAGTATAACTGTCCCAAGTTGAGTAGGACGAGGTTGCGGTGAGAGGCGATAGTGGCATCAAGTACACAAACGATGCAGGGTTTGTCAAGGATGGCGGCATAAAGGGTTCGTCGTTGGGGAGGAGGAAGACGGTCTGAGTGGATAGGGATACGATGCCGAGGGCTGGAGGATGAAGGACAAGTGGGAGGCATAGAGAAGTGCCCGATTAGAGGTGGTGATGGTCCTCATAAGCGTTCAGGACATCAGGGGCATTTTCTAAACTTAGCTCGCCCTCCCAGGTTGCCTCAGATAAGGGGTATCCCTTCCATGCCATAAGGAAGCGGCAATGACGGGCAGTGCCTTTGTGTTTGATGATATGACTAACCTTGTATTCTTCCTCGGTGCCAGTAAGGTCAGGAGGAGGTCGAGGGAAATTGGAACCATGTTCGTTAGTTTCTGTGTAGAGAGTTAGGAGGGAAGCATGGAAGACCAGGTGTATTTTCCAGGAGGGTGGTAGGTTTAGCTCGTACGCCATGGTGGAGATGACTTTGCTGATGGGGAAGGGTCTGTGGCATTTAGGGGAGAGTTTTCGATTGGAGGATATAGGAAGGTTTGTGGCTTCTAGCCATACCTTCTGTCTGAGGGTAAAGGGGGTGAACTTAGCATGCCGTCGGTTGGTCATTACCTTCTGGGAATTGGTTAATGTCAATTTGGCTTTCTCTCATGCAGAGGAGAGTTCAGAAAGTTGGTCTGCGAGGTGAGGTATGAAGGTTGGACTGATTTTAGGGTAGGCAAGAGGTTGGTATCCCATCATTAGGGAGAATGGAGATTGCTTGGTGGCTGAGTGAGTCATGGAGTTGTGATGGAACTCAGCCATAGGAAGGAGATCCATCCAGGATTCTGGTTTTTCCTGACGGAAGAGGCAGAGATAGGTTTCTAATTCTTGGTTTACACGCTCGGTTTCACTGTCGGTTTGAGGGTGGTAGGTGGTGGAGAGGGCGACGTCATAGTGGAGGAGTCTGGACAATTCCAGCGCAAAGGTAGAGGTGAATTGAGGGTCTTGATCAGAGATAATGCAGTCATGAAGACCGAACTGGGGAAAGACATGGTGGAAGAAAAGGTTGACCATATCGGCCGCCAACACCATTTTGGAGCATGGGATGAAAATCACCCCCCGAGTAAGGCCGTGGTCCACCATGACCAAAACAGAATCAAGGCCCCCGACAGGAGGAAGGCCAGAGATTAAGTCCATCAAAAGGTGCTAGAAGGGGCGGGTGGCAGTGGTGGGGACTGGGATAAGAGAGGGTCAGGTGGGGTGGGTGTTGACTTTGTGCTGCTGGCAAACAGCACATCCCGCAATATAGTGGTGAATAAAGGTGGACATTCCAGGCCACCAATAGTCGTGGGAGAGGAGAGCAAGGGTCCAGGCAGCCCCAGCATGGCCGCCATGAGGAGAGTTGTGGACTGAGGAGACGAGGGCTCCACAGCAATCATCAGGGATATAGAGGCGCCCCTGGAAGGTGAGGTTGGTGCCATTGTAGGACCAATTGTTGGGGCAGGCGCGAGGAAGGAGACTGGTCCCGAGGGACATCGCTGTGAGGGCATTGGCAATGAGGGGGTCAGCTTTTGAGGAGGAGGCAATCTTTTCAATGATGGCGAGATCGAGAGAGCGGAAGAAGACGGAGTTGGGGAGAAGCTGAGTGAAAATGTTGTCAGCCAAAGTGTTGACAATGTCCTGCCGAGAGAGAGCATTGGCAGGTCCCATCTGGGTGCCAGGGACATGGGTGAAGGAGAGGTTGTAGTCCTGGAGGAACATCTGCCAGTGAGCTTGGCAGTGGAAGAGTTTCCGGGGTTCCTTGAAATAGAGGAGGTTCTTGTGGTCTGTTAGGATGGACACCGGGTGGTTGGTACCACAGAGATACCGTCGCCACTCCTCAAGGGCGAAGATAACCGCCAAAAGCTCACAATCATAGATGTCGTAGTTGCGTTTGGCCTGTCTGAACGACTTAGAGATGTAGGAGCAGGGATGGAGGTCCCCGTTCGTGTCTTTCTGCATAAGCACTGCCCCAGTGGCAGTTAAGGAGGCGTCCATCATGACATGGAAGGGTTTCTCAAGGTCGGAGGTATGGAGGATAGGTTGTTTAAGGAAGGCATTCTTCAAGGTTCAGAATGCACAATCCTGATTGTTGCTCCATTGCCAGACAGTGCCCTTCTGAGTGAGGTTGTGGAGAGGGCGGGTGATGTCGGAGAAGGCTGGGATGAACTTCTGGTAGAAGTTGCAGAACCCCAGGAAGGACCATAGGGCAGAGACGTTGGCAGGAGGTTTCTAGTCCTCAATGGCAGATAGCTTGGTAGGGTCCATCTTGATGCAGTCGTTGGAGACTACTAACCTAAGTATTCGACCTCTGAAAGGTCGAAGTGGCACTTCTCCAGTTTAAGGTAGAGGTGTTGTTCGCGGAAATGTTGGAGGACCTTGAGAGTCCGTTCGTGGTGGGTAGTGGGGTCAGAGGAGTGGATGAGGACATTGTCCATGTAGGCTTGGAAGGTCACTGGGGAGTTGCAGAGACCGAAGAACATGACAGTGGGCTCAAAGAGCCCAAAAGGGGTGACGTAGACCACCTTCCAGCAGTCCTCCAGTTTGATCTGGACATTGTTGTATCCCCACCACACGTCGAGTTTGGTGAAGATAGACGATCCCTTTAACTTGTTGAGGAGATTGTTGATTCGAGGGAGAGGGTACACATTTTTGACCGTATGCAAGTTAACGTATTGGTAATCCTGGCATGGACAGAGTTTTCCATCCTTCTTCTGGACAAAGAAGAAGGGAGCGGCTTGAGGGAATTTGGAGGGTTGAATCTTCCCACTGGCAAGGTTTTCTTTGATGAATTTCTGGCAGGCCATGAGTTCCTTGGGGTTGAGAGAGTAGTTTCGGGCCCACTTTGGTACAAAGCTGGGAAGAAGTCATACTTCATGGTCAAAAGGCCACTTGGGAGGGAGTTCTGTGTTTTCTTTGTCAGCGAAGACATCCATGAATTCTTGATACTGCTTAGGTACCTCCATGTTGGTGCGCTTGGCTTCTTGCACGAGGGTAGTGGAGAGGGTGACTTTCCGAACCTTTTCTGGAAGAGTGTCGAACTTCTTGAGCAGCTTGGCTGTGAGCTTATTGTCGACGTCATGCTTGAGGTACCATAGGAGATACCGTTGTCCGAGGGCTTCTTGCCCATTTCATTTCCAAGGGACAGTCTTGGCTGAGACCATGAGTTTGCACGTTAACCAGTCGATGATAGGATTCCTGGCCATTAGCCATGTCATACCGAGAATGACATTCTGATGCTTCCCGCTGGAGAGTACGAGGAAGTCTTGGTCGGTCTCATCGTTATCCACCCAGATGTGGAGTCGTGTCTTGAACTTAATCTGGCCCATTTTATTCTCGGTTCTGTCTGTGTTGAAGGTGCGATGGGGTTGAGAGAGATGGATGAGGGGGAAGTTATGCCATTTGGCAAAGGCATAGTCAACAAAGCAGGCGGTGGCGCTGCAGTCGACGAGGATGGGAGTTGACATGATGTTCTGGCTAGAGGGGGAGGACAGACTGAGAGGGACAAAGATCAACTTTTCTTCCTTTGGTACAACGACCGTAGGGATGGAGGGGAAGTCAGAGAGGTTGGTGAGATCCTTCTCCCATGAGTCTGAGGTTTTTCTGACAAGGTGGATCCGTTCTGCTTTCTGTACCGGGGACAATTTTGGGGGTTTCGTGGCAAGTCCATTCTGGATTGAGCAACGGATTTTGCTGGGGGAGTAGGTTTTTGCTAGGGTGGCAAGATAGGAGGAGAGCTCATTGATGACTGGGGTAATTGTTGTGGTGTGACAATGTTCGGAAGGGATTGACTGGGATTTCTTGTTCTGGGACATAGACGTCCGAGAATGCCGTCTGAGGTTCCTTAAGTTCTCATGGTTTTGTACTTGGGTGCTGGCAGCCAACTGCCAGGCTTTTACTGTGGTAGGGGTGGGTCCAACTGCCAATTCTGAGGTGAGGTTGTAGGGGAGTCCAGTGACGTAGGAGTCACATAGAGTTTCTTGTTGGGTTATCTCGGCGAGTCCGGTGAGGAGGGAGAACTTGTTGTTGTAGCTGTGGAGGGCTTTTGGCAAGGTGGCCTCCATTCTGAGCTTCTTGAGTTCCCTCTGCACGTTCTGAGCAGTGGTGGTGGAGGAGAAGGTTGTGCTGAACTCTTGTTCAAAGGTTGATCAACTCCGGTACTTAGTGGGATTACATGCCATCCGGTTGTAGTAACCTTCGGCGAAAACCCGTCCTTGTCCACTTCCCATGCGAGCGAGAGCTATGGCAATGGCCTCCCCTTTGGCCATTTTGCCTTTCTGTAGCTGGTTGTAGGCCTTGAGCACCCCAAGCCACCAGTTGGCATCCTCGATCTTCCCCGTGAAATCCTTGGGGAGTGCGTCCTTTCTGATACCGACCATGCCCTTAGGACCATACCGTGGTCTTGTCTTCGAGGGTCCTGGGGTTGGTGGTCTGGGAGTTGAACGTCTCAAAGATTCCAAGGGGCGAGTGGTGGTAGCACCTTCCGGGCCAACAGGACCATATCCTAGTCTAGATTTCTTCAAAGATCCTGGGCCCAGTTGGCTGAGGAGTTTGCGCTTTGAAGAACCTGACGGTTGTGAGGTGATAGTATAGGATTGAGGGTATTTTCTTGACAAGTCTTCTCGTACTGCTGGATAGGAGCAGCGGCCCTTCCAACTCCGGATGGAGGTTGAACTGCTTGCCCTCGGCTGAGAGGACGAGATCCTAGGGAGGTTGACCGTAGGTACCGACATATAGGGCAGAAGCTAGATAGCGACTGCGGTGAAGTTGAGCTAGTTCTTTTATTACGACGCTACCGCTCTCCTAGCATAATTCTAGGATAGATAGTCAACAATGAACATAGCAGTAGGCACTCAGAAGTAGCCTATGGACTTAGAGAGGTCCAACCTGAGTTACGCCAGAAGATACGTGGTATATTGCATAGAACTAGCTGGAGAACTATGTTCTACACCAGGGGTTTATATAGGTACAGGGCATACTACTAGGTGAGAGGATTCCCAATGGAGAAGAGCCTTGAGGAACACATGAGGCGCAACATGAGGATGACACAAAGGCTGGGCTATCTCGGTTCCTAGCGAATAGGAAAGAAGGTGGAACCGACAGTATGGTAAGAAGAGGAAAGTTAGGTTTGATGGAAGTAAGGCTGTGTCAATCATGGAGATTAACATAGTCAGAGAAATGGTGGTCCGAAATAATGGTATTCCTGTCCACAAGGCAAATAGAACAGTTAAAAGGGGTTATTGTAAGCAATAGAGGAAAATGGAAGTAATGGGGTACAGGCTGAACCAACAACTGTAACATACATTGCATCATAAGGCAAGGACTTCCCAGGGAGTTCCCAGAGAAACCCCATGGATCCTTTTATGTACATTTCCAATTCTCTGTATTTCATACGCAGACACATCTCACTTCGGCATCTCCCTACTTATGTGATGTCTCATGTTCTCCTCACCCAGACAGATCTTGATCTTGATCAGATCTCACTCGATTATGTAGGTGCTGCCCTAATATAGATAGTAGAAGCCTCCCCTAAACTACCTAGATTAGTATTTAAGTTCAGACTCAGCTGTAACGCTTCTCTTCCTTCAATCTTGATCTGCACCATTCTCCATGACTATCTTGATTCATTGTGAAGCCTGATCACCTCTTGGCTTCTATCACTCTTGATTCTATCACTGTGTCTTGTGATCAGTCTTAGCCAGAGGTTAACCTTAAACCCTACACCTAAGCCTTTGCTCTAGAAGGGTATTATCTCCTAGACATAGTATCACCCGTTGGGAGCCAGCGCACTCGGCCTTCTGGTGAAGAGCCTTTCCGTACACGGATTGCTATGTGGACAGTCCCACATATATGCTAGGCTAGTGTAGGTGCTCCAGAGGAAGAAGGCTAGTGCACTAGACTTCCACCGGTCACTACTCTCAAGTATCCAGTGCAGTCACCTTGGGAGTCCCCATTCTCCCTTTGTGATACATGTTGAAGCCTGACTCCTTCAACACTCAATCCTCAAGCCAATAGAGGACTTATCTGTGCCTCCCAAAAGAGCTTGTTGAAGCTCTGAATGAACTTGTTGAGAGGGGTGCCCTTCTGTTTGAGTTCCTTGAGGGCACAGAGGGATTCGTAAGCAAGGACTTTGATCTGGAAGTAGTCCTTGACATCCTTCTGGAGCTTGTTCCAGGATGGCCAGGCCGTGGCTCCAACCTTATTCATGGTGGGTTCCCCTTCTGCATTTAGGACCCAGTCTTCTTCTTTCATGGAGTACTTCTCCAGGGTAGAAAGCATAAAGCCCTCTGCATTGCCTTCAAAATGCAAGAGAACAGCGATACACTTGAGTTTGTCTGACTTCTAGATCTGCTCGTCGACCCAGAGATGTAGCCGGATAGATCATAGCCAGAAGGTGGACCTGTCTCCATTCCACTTGCCAGGGTCAGCAATCTTCTTGGTGACATCTGTGTTTCATTCAAGCAATAGCTCAGCAAGTGAGGTAGTAATGTTGTTGAGTGAGGAGGATGTGCTGGAGCTGGAGGTGGTGTTCTCCAAAGGTACTGAGGTATGGGTTTCTGCTGAGCTGTCAGACATATCAGGATGGATAGTGGGCGAGAGTTTCAGTTAGGAGATGATACCGACACAGAACTGAATTCCGTGGGCAGATAATAGAGCATGATCGCGACACGAAGGACATCTTTGTGGGAGCACCAAATATAATGATCTTCTTGACACAGAGAGCTTCTCTGTGGGAATGATTGAGAGAAGTCTGCTTGCAACACAGAGCAAGTGTGGGTGCTTCTCCATGGGAGTACTAGACTTCAAGAGGCAATGAAGAAAGCAAGACCAACCAGTGATTCTTTCAGCTGTCTGTTCCTAACAGGAAATTACATCTGGGTCTACAGTAAATCAAGACCTTGGAACCTGTAAACCTGTGAGGGGACCCTAAGAGGGGTGGCAAGCAGGAGTGGGAAATCTTTGCAGGATTTATCCTGCAAAGGTAGAAGGAGGAGGTTCCGCGTAAACCCTATGGTCCGGGTAGTGTATAATAGTTTAGTCCAAGTATTGCAGGAGCAATGCTTGCAGGGTTCTAAGCATGAATGCCAACCACTATGGGGATCAGAACTAACTTGCAGGCTTTACACCAAGCCTGGTGAGGTGTGGGAGAAGGAAGCTGATAGAGTTGCCTTAATATCAAGGGGAGACTTTGAGGAGCAAAGATCTCACTGTTGATACAAGTGGACTAAACTAAAGAAGAGGTGTTAAAGTGGAGCCTGTATTTATAGTCCTAGATCCTGGGCTATGCCTTCCCAATCCAGATCAATCCTGGCTCCACTGGTCTATTGTCTATCCATTTAGTCTAACAGAGATTATCAGCAGATGAGATAGCACTGATGGCAAGCACTGCCAAACAACTGAGATCAGCAGGTCACTTGGCTGTGCACAGCACAGCAGCAGGCATGCTTGATGGCTCAGGGAACATGGCTGTTTTCGATCAGCATGAGATAGTGTGCACAACATAGTCATGTTGCGACGCATCTGAGTCACATATGGTCACATGCCAGAGGTCACTGGTCTTGACAAGCATGTAATGGGTCACATGATCTTGGAATCATGTGCCACCAGGCAAGTGAGGAGAGGGCAAAAAGGTGTGGAGAAAGGGGTTTCGTAACAGTCTCATCCCTCTGTAAGCTTGTCTTTGTCCCTGCAATATCTGGCAATTTTGACATCTTTTCATCACTAAATTCACATATTGCTTTTTTAAGCTTTTACAGCTTTTCTTGCCTCACTACTGCTGGAAAAAGTGCTTGGAGCACAAAGGCAGCAGAAGCAGCAAAAGCAAGTGTCAAAAGTTGTCATCACTTATGACATAGGTACTTAAGTAATGACACAGTGAGTAAATGAGTAAAAATTTTGGTGTGAAAGGTCACACTTGCCAGCCCTAAGTTAGCACATGACAGGTTGTATATTTTTTTTTGAGTCTCACTGTGCTTGCCCCAACCACTCTTATCCTTATCCTCACCTGCCCTCGCTCTCACCCCTCTTTCCCCTCACCTGCTCTCATGCTGGCCTTTACCCAACCTTGCCCTTGTGCTGGCACTTATTCACCCTGGCCCTCTCCTGCCCTCACACTGGCCCTCACACATCCTGTCAGCCAGTGCTTATGTTTGCATTCGCTCACCCTTGTCTCCTCCCACTTTTGTGCTGACTCTTACATAATCACATCCTTCTGCTGGTCTCCTGCCCTCACATCTGCTCCTTGCTCTCACTGATCCTTGCTCATCCTGGCACTCTCCTGCCCTCATGCTAGCCCTTCCTCTCTATCCTTGCACTGGCCCTCTCCTGCTCTCACACTGACGTACCCTTGTTGCCCATGCTTGTGCCCATGCTCATGCCCACCCTGGCCCTCTCCCACACTTGTGCCAGTTCTCCCTCTCTGCCCTCACACTGGCCCTCTCCTCTGTTACAATCCAATAGTCACCATACAATTACTATCCATTTTCCTTCCCTCCCATTCCATTGGTCCATTCACTGTTACCCTTATTCTATTCCTAGCTACCTTTAGTGAACAGCACTGTCTTGCTCTCAGACCACATGTCTGTTATTGCCCTTCACTACTTGTACCACTATCTTGGTTCCCATTTTGCCTCATGTTCTACACAGGGACTGACACTGCCATTCCCATTACCACATTCTACTATTACTTCCTATCTCCACATGCTTCTTCCTATCTACAATAGAGTATGTGCCAACCAGTTTCCTGTGCATTCCCCTTAGTGGAAGCTCAGGCCTCATAGCACTCCTGTACATTATATAAACTCCACCCATAGAACTTAGCTCCCCAGCTAGTTCTATGCAATATACCACATATTTTCTGGCATATTCAGTCTTCTAAATCTCCAGGCCACTTCTAAGTACCTGCTACTAGTTCTTGTCTACCAATCCAAAGCCTTGTACCTATTATGATGCTACTGCTCTCCTAGCATAAGCTAAGATAGATAGTCTAACAAGAACATAGTAGCAGGCACTTAGGAGTAGCCTGATGTCCCAGAGAGATCTGGGAGAGGGGATATGCCAGAATATACAACAGTATATTGTGTAGAACTAGCTGGGGAGCTAAGTTCTACACCAGGGGTTTATATAGATACAGGGTTATGCTATAAGGCCAGAGGACTCAAAAAGGGGATGAGCCTCAAGGGGAGAGGCAGGCATAACATGAGGAATACATGAGGCAAGATAAGTCAGTTCCTAGCGAATAGGAATGAAGATGGAACTGACTGTATGGTACAGAGAAGGTTAAGTTCAATGGAAGGAAGGCTGTGTCAATCATGGAGATTAACACAGGGAAATGAAGAGTGGTCTGAAGTAATGGTATACCCATCCACAAGGCAATGGGGAAAAGCTAATAGAGTTATCGTAACAATAAGAAGACAAAAAGAGAATTGAAACAGGTTGAACCAAAGGTTTGTATCAGTGCCAAGGAAGTGTGATAGTGTCATAACAAAAGAACTAGCTCATACACCACTGCAATCACTACCCAGCTTTTGCCCACCATTTCCAGCCTACAGGAAATCCATCAAGATCCTACCCTCTCAGTCAAGGATAGGCAGTACTACCAACACCAACTAAATCAGGAAAGGGCTGCTGCCACTATTAGGCAGAACAAAACAGCTTGTCAATAGCTCCATTGATCACAAACAATCACCTCTCCCCCATTTGATTCTTCTGATGATTACTTCTCTTCCCCATCCCCCACCCCTACTCAAAGCTTACCTGCACCTGCAACCTTCAACCTCATCCAATGACAAAGGAGACCACCTTTGTTGGAATATCATATGAGATAGGTAGTATAGCCACAGGCTTACCTAATCATATCTACATTGGACTTTGGTACTGTAGCATTGTTCTTCAGTGACTATACTGAAGACTACAGTCTTTTTACAGGTTATGAGCCCTGCCTGTGCCCAGTAGGCAATAAGTTCACTCATTCAGCCTTGAAGATGCCATACAAAGTAGACCTCAAAAATGGCAGTACAGTCTGAATTGAGGATCTCGCAGTCAATGGACAGAATTGAACATCCTATCATGAGAATGTTCTTAGTGTAGCAAAGCAGTGCAGGTTAGCAGGCCAGTTTGATGACACAGAAATTCCACCTACAGATGCAAACAAACTAGAGGATTGGGACATGTTAAATTCTCAAGCAATATGTCTCATGGTATTTTCTATGCCAGAAAGTATCTTTGGACAGTTCCTAAGCTCAAAAATGGCTTACAAATTATTCATGTAACTCGATGAAAGCTTCAGTTGTAGGTACTATTCTCATCACAACAGTCCACTAGCAACTGTTCAAGCTACAAGAGATTCCTATGACTATGATAATGAAGCTTGGAAGGTCAACAAAGGCAAATGAGCCACTGTAAAGTGTGAGAGTGCTATGATGGCAGGCAAGAAATCGCACAGGATAGTTGATGAAGAGGTAGCCATAGTGATGGGACTGGGTGATGAAGCCATGGACCAAATGACTGATGGCATAAGCCTTGCAGCTGATAAACCAGGGACCATACCACCTATATGGATGCCACTGCATGAAGTGATGAGCAGAGAGGACCTAGGAAAGACAGTGAGTACCTATGACAGAGCCTATGTAGTCATTTTCTAATCAAGATAGCCACCCTGGCCTAACATTTTCATGATGTACACGGCCACCCCATGATGGGCCTGGCCATTGAATATAAAATGATTGCATACAAGCAGACGGGCCCACATGTGTATTTGCCAATATGAGTGGAGTTACAGTGACCTCAAAAACCCTTTCCATATTGGCTCTAAATGGGGTATGTGAAGTGCACTGCCAAACAGCATGGGAATTCCGCTTAGCTTTGGTGGAGCCAAATATAGTACACACACTCGGCTACAGAGGTTCTCTCTGGGTCATGTGACCCAGACCACATGCTGTGGAGATATCGTCAATTTGAAACAGCAATACCATAGAAAGAATTTTTGAGCTTTTGAACTGATGACTAGGATCTCAGTCAAATCATAAAATAATTGCCATTGTTTGTTAGTACAAATGAAGATATATATATAAATAGTATGTCTGAGTTTAAAAAAGTTCCCACACTGCTTGATTCTTCAGTCAGATTCCACTCTCTTACTCAACAAAGCACCATCCTCTTTATCTTTGATACTGGCTACTCTGGTGAAGCCATTGCCAGCAAAACTGGTGTAAGCCCTTCTGCCATATCCAAACTTCACTTCAGAGAGTGTTCTAACCTTCCTGAAGTGTGCTTGGAGTCATTGTCCTTCTAAAATATAATGTCAAGAGGATTGAGACCACAATATTCTAGGATTTCCTGGAGCCCAACCTTCAAACTCTGATGGTAGAGGATTCCATTCATCCTTTCATCAATATTAGTAGCCAAGGCAACTCCTTCCCAAGTCATACAGCCCCATATCATTAGAAAACCTCCTCCAAACTTAAGAATACCTTCTATTAATTCGTTACTAAGGCCTCCACCTGCCATTTTGCATGCCCATTTGTGCCCATCTGACCCTAGGAAATTGATTATGGGCTCATTAGCCCATATCACCTTATTCCAGTCCTTCATAGTCCAATCCTTGTGGGCATAAGCAAAGTCCAAGCAAGCTTTGCAATACCTATTAAAGAGAAGGGGGCGTTTGGCCTTGACCACAGCCTTCATGCCAGATTTCTTCAAGTGGAGGTGGATGGTAGTGGCAGAGAGGGGCTGGTTGATGATGTTGGTAAGGGCTTGGGTCACTTTAAGAGCATTTTCAGTTTGTCAGAGGTAATAATGTATTAGAGATGATAAAGATTGATATGGGAAAGCTTGGAAGAATGACCCCAAACAACTTTGGGAAGGGCAGAATGGTTTTTGGAGTGAAGTTTGGATATGGCAGAAGGGCTTACACTAGTTTTGCTGGCAATGGCTTCACCAGAGTAGCCAGTATCAAGGATAAAGAGGATAGTGCTTTGTTGAGTAAGAGAGTGGAATCTGACTGAAGAATCAAGCAGTGTGGGAACTTTTTTAAACTCAGACATACTATTTATATATATATCTTCATTTGTACTAACAAACAATGGCAATTATTTTATGATTTGACTGAGATCCTAGTCATCAGTTCAAAAGCTCAAAAACCCTTTCCATGGTATTGCTGTTTCAAATTGACAATATCTCCACAGCATGTGGTCTGGGTCACATGACCCAGGTAGAACTTCTGTAGCCGAGTGTGTGTACTATATTTGGCTCCACCAAAGCTAAGTGGAATTCCCATGCTGTTTGGCAGTGCACTTTACATACCCCATTTAGAGCCAACATGGAAAGGGTTTTTGAGGTGCCCTATGGTCCTTCCTGGGATTCTGTAACTTCTACTGGAAGTTCATCCCTGCCTTCTCTGACATTACACGCCCCCTCCATGACCTCACTCAGAAGGGCACAATCTGGCAGTGGAGCACTGACCAGGACTGCGCATTCCAGACTCTCAAGAATGCCTTCCTCAAGCAACCCATCCTCTGCACCCCCGACCTTGCAAAGCTCTTCCACATCATGACTGATGCCTCTCTGACTGCTGCTGGGGCAGTTCTTATGCAAAAAGATGTGAACAGGGACCTCCACCCCTGTTCCTACATCTCTAAGTCATTCAGACAGGCCGAACACAACTACGACATCTGTTACGACACTACTGCTCTTGTTACGATGCTACCGCTCTCTAGGCATAAGCCAAGATAGATAACTGTCAAGAATATAGCAGCGAGTAATCAAAGAGGTACTCAAAGACTCAAGGAGGCGAATACACCAAGAAAGCAGGTATATTGCACAGAATTAGCTGGGGAGCTAAGTTCTATGCCGAAGGGTTTATATACAGGGGGAACTGTGCTACAAGAGGAGAGGATCCCAAAAGGGGAATAGCCTCATGGTATCCTGCAGGCACGGCAATAAGGAGGCCTCATGGTGAGGCTATACACAACAGAGATGAATCAAGGCAGTGTTGGTTCTAAGAATAGGAAATGAAGAAGGACTGACCGTCTGGTAAGAATAGAGTTAGGTTTGCACAGGAAGATGCTGGAGAGATCTAGAGAGATCAACCAGGAAAGGAAAAGGTGGTCCATAGGGATGGAATGCCTGTCCACAATGGTAGGAAAGAGAATTGAATGAAATGGTAACCACGGAGTGTAGGATAAGGATTAGAGAATAGAGCCAGACCATTGGTTTGTAACAATAGCCCCGTTTTAAGGTGGGAGGCACTGTACTCCCGAGACTTCAACTAGAAATCTCCATTGTAGGCATCAGGGTCAGAGTCAGGGTCGTCTTGGAAGGGACAACTAGGGGCAAGGTGGCCCGGTTGCTGACAGAGAGAACAACAATGACGAGGGCAGTCATACTGTGGGTGTCCGGGGGCGGCTTTGTAGCAGTAGGGGCAATGGTAGGAAGGACAGTGAGGACGAAGATGTCCCTTGACTCTGCAATGGAAGCATCAGATAGGGCGTCATACGGATGGGCCCAGAGGGAGGACGAAGGGGTTAGATACTGACCTCGAGGGTTGTTCTAGGGGGAAGGGAGGGGACTGGGAAGAGGTCACCACCAGTTTGGTGGCCTTGGGCACAGAGACTTTTGGGGAAGGGGATGATACCGGAGGCGGTCCTGTGTCAGATGCAGAGAGGTTCGTGCATGATGGTGGGGAGGGGACGACAACTGGTTGGGGAATGTGATGATAGTAGGAATCCCGTTCTGAGGGAGAGAGAGTTTTGAGGAGGGGTTCGAGAATAACCTGGACATGAGCTGGGTTAAGCTCGTCCACCACTTTGCCAAGACCTTTGTGGTAGAAGAGGTCGAGGATTTGCTGACGTGCTTCCGAAATGGACTGAGCAAGCGCGGCTACGTACATAGTGGGTTGCCTGACTGGGGCAAGATTCTCTTGGACTTGGTGGAGAATGGTGTGGGTGCGGTAGAGTTGTCCCAACTCAAGGAGGGTGGTGCTGCAGTTGCGGGAGATAGCGTCATCAAGAATACGAATGAGGGTGGGGTCATCGAGGAGGGAGGCATACAGGGTCCTATGCTGAGCAGGAGGGAGGCGATTGGAGTGGAGAGAGAAGCAACACTTGGTGGGGAAAGAGGAACAAATTGGTGGCATGAGGGGGTGGCCTCAACTAGAGGTGGTGGGCTGCCTTATATTCGTTTAGGAGATTGGTGGCGTTTTCCAAACTTAGTTTGCCTTCCCAGGTTGCTTCTGATAAGGGGTATCCCTTCCATGCCACAAGGTAGCGGCGATGACAGGCGGTGCCTTTGTGTTTGATGATGTGACTGACCTCGTATTCTTCTTCTGTGCCGGTGAGTTCAGAAGGGGGACAAGGAAAATTAGGGCCGTGTTTGTCGATTTCCGTATAGGGGGTTAGGAGAGACGCATGGAAGACCGGGTGTATTTTCCAAGAGGGTGGTAGGTTTAACTTGTACGCCACAGTAGAGATTACTTTGCTGATGGAGAATGGTCCATGGTGTTTAGGGGAAAGTTTGCGGTTGGACGCAATAGGAAGGTTGGTGGCTTCCAGCCATACCTTCTGTCCGATGGTAAAGGGGGTGAACTTAACTTGTCGCCTATTGGCCATTACCTTCTGGGAATTGGTTAATGCTGATTTGGCTTCTTCTTGTGCAGAGGCGAGTTCAGAGAGCTGGTCCACAAGGTGAGGCACGAAGGTTGGGCTGATTTTAGGGTAGGCGCGTGGTTGATATCCCATCATTAGGGAAAAGGGTGATTGCTTGGTGGCAGAGTGTGTCATGGAGTTGTGGTGGAACTCTGCCATGGGAAGGAGGTCAGTCCAGGATTCCAGTTTTTCCTGGCAGAAAAGGCACAAGTAGGTTTCCAATTCCTGGTTGACGCGCTCAGTTTCTCTGTCTGTCTGGGGATGGTAGGCTGTGGAGAGGGCGACGTTATAGTGGAGGAGTCAGGAGAGCTCAAGGGTGAAGGTAGAGGCACATTGGGGGCCTTGATCCGAGATGATTCGATCATATAGTCCAAACTGAGGGAAAACATGTCAAAAGAAGAGGTTGGCGATATCGGCTGCCGATACTGATTTGGAGCATGGGATGAAAATCACCCCCCGAGTAAGGCTGTGGTCCACCACGACCAAAACAGAATCAAAAGTCCCAACCAAAGAGAGGCTGGAAATTAAGTCCATGAATAAATGCTGAAAGGGGTGGGTTGCGGTGGTAGGAACAGGGGTCAACGGGGGCCAGGTGGGGTGAGTATTAACCTTGTGCTGCTGGCAAACAGCACACCCAGAGATGTATTTGCGGATAAAGGTGGACATACCGGGCCACCAATAGTCGCAGAAGAGGAGGGCAAGGGTTCAGGCAGCGCCGGCGTGGCTGCTGTTACGACGCTACCACTCTCAAGGCGTGAGTCAAGATAGATAACCGTCAAAGAACTAGTAGCGAGCAATCAGAGAGATGCTCGAAGACTCAAGGAGACGAATACACCAAGAAAGCAGGTATATTGCGTAGAATTAGCTGGGGAGCTAAGTTCTATGCCGGGTGGTTTATATACAGGGGAAGTCGTGCTACGAGAGGAGAGGATCCCATAAGGGGAATGGCCTCATGGTATCCTGCAGGTATGGCAACGAGGAGGCCTCATGGTGAGGCTATACATATCGGAGATTAACAAGGCAGTGTTGGTCCTAAGAATAGGAAATGAAGAAGGACCGACCATCTGGAAAGAATAGAGTTAGGTTTACACAGGAAGATGCTGGAGAGATCTAAAGAGATCAACCAGGAAAGGAAAAGGTGGTCCATAGGAGCGGAACGCTCGTCCACAATGTTGGGAAGAGGAAGAAAATGAAACGGTAACCACGGAGTGTAGGATAAGGATTTGAGAGCAGAGCTAGACCATTGGTTTGTAACAGCCACCGTGAGGGGAGCTGTGGACAGAAGAGACCAGGGTAGACCGGCAGTCCTCAGGAATGTAGAGGCGCCCCTGGAAGGTGAGGTTGGAATCATCAAAGGCCCAATTGTCAGGGCGGGCGCAGGGAAGTAGACTGATCCTGAGGGACATCGCACTGAGGGCGTTGGCAACGAGGGGGTCCTCCTTGGTAGAGAAGGTGATTTTAGCCACTATGGCAAGGTCGAGCGACCTAGAGGAGACCGTGTCAGGGAGAAGAGTGGTTGCGATGTTGTCGGTGGAGGTGTCGATGGTATCGTGGTGAGAGAGGGCATCGGCTGGGCCCATCTGAGATTCAGGGACATGGGTGAATGAAAGGTCATAGTCCTGCAGGAACATCTGCCAGCGGGCCTGGCGGCGAGAGAGCTTCCTCAGCTCCTTGAAGTATAGGAGGTTCTTGTGGTCAGTGAGGATGTTGATGGGGTGGGTGGTGCCGCGAAGATATTGGCGCCACTCTTCAAGGGCGAAGATGACCGTGAGGAGTTCGCAATCATAGATGTCATAGTTACGTTCGGCCGGTCCAAGCGACTTAGAGATGTAGGAACAGGGGTGGAGATCTCCGTTCACATCCTTCTGCATGGTTACTGCCCCAGCGGCAGTGAGGGAGGCATCAGTCATGACGTGGAATGGCTTTTCCAGGTTGGGAGTGCGAAGTATGGGTTGCTTGAGGAAGGCGTTTTTAAGGGTCCGAAAGGCTCAATCCTGATCTGTTCCCCATTGCCAGATTGCACCTTTCCAAGTGAGGTCGTGGAGGGGGCAAGTGATGTCAGAGAAGGTGGGGATGAATTTCCTGTAGAAGTTACAGAAACCAAGGAAGGATCGGAGGGCCGAAACGCTGGTGGGAGGCTTCCAGTCCTCAATGGCAGAGAGCTTGGTGGGGTCCATCTTGATGCAGTCGTTGGAGACTACTAGTCCGAGGTATTCGACTTTGGAGAGGTCAAAGTGGCACTTCTCTGGTTTGAGGTAGAGGTGCTGTTCATGGAAACGTTGGAGGACCTTCATGGTGTGCTCATGGTGGGCTGTGGGGTCGGAGGAGTGGATGAGGACGTCGTCCATGTAGACGACTAACCATCCTTCGGCGATGTAGTCGGCGAAGGCGTCATCCATGTATGCCTGGAAGGTAGCTGGTGTTACGATGCTACCGCTCTCTAGGCGTAAGCCAAGATAGATAACCGTCAAAGAACTAGTAGCGAGCAATCAAAGAGATGCTCGAAGACTCAAGGAGACGAATACACCAAGAAAGCAGGTATATTGCGTAGAATTAGCTGGGGAGCTAAGTTCTATGCCGAGGGGTTTATATACAGGAGAGACCGTGCTACGAGAGGAGAGGATCCCAAAAGGGGAATAGCCTCATGGTATCCTGCAGGCACGGTAATGAGGAGGCCTCATGGTGAGGCTATATATAGTGGAGATGAATGAAGGCAGTGTTGGTCCTAAGAATAGGAAAGAAGAAGGACCGACTGTCTGGTAAGAACAAGGTTAGGTTTACACAGGAAAACACTGGGGAGATCTGAAGAGATCAACCAGGAAAGGAAAAGGTGGTCCATAGGAGTGGAATGCTCGTCCACAATGTTGGGAAAGAGAATGAAATGAAACGGTAACCATGGAGTGTAGGATAAGGGTTTTGGGAACAGAGCCAGACCATTGGTTTGTAACAGCTGGGGAGTTGCAGAGACCGAAAAACATGACTGTGGGCTCATACAGCCCAAAGGGGGTTACAAAGGCCACCTTCCAGCGGTCCTCCAGGTTGATCTGAACGTTGTTGTATCCCCACCACACGTCAAGTTTGGTGAAGATTGACGATCCCTTCAATTTGTCTAGGAGATCGTTGATCCGGGGTAAGGGGTATGCATTTTTGACCGTATGCAAGTTGATGTACCTGTAGTCTTGGCAGGGACGAAGTTTTCCATTCTTCTTCTGGACAAAGAAGAAGGGAGCAGCTTGAGGGGATTTGGAAGGCTGGATCTTCCCACTGGCAAGGTTTTCATCGACGAACTTTTTACAGACCTTGAGCTCCTCTGGATTGAGGGAGTAGTTCTTGGCACGTTTGGGAACGAAGCTGGGGAGTAGTTGAACCTCGTGATCAAAGGGCCACTTGGGAGGTATTTTTGTGTTTTCTTCATCTGTGAAGATGTCCATAAATTGCCGGTACTGTTCCAGCACTTCCATGGTGATGCGCTTGCTTTCCTGTACGAGGGTGGTGGAGAGGATTACTTTCCGGACCACTTCTGGAAGAGTATTGAACTTCTTGAGTAGCTTGGCTGCAAGCTTGTTGTCGACGTCGTGTTTGAGGTACCATAGGAGGTATCGTTGTCCGAGGGCTTCCTGCCCATTTGGTTTCCGAGGGACGGTCTTGGCTGAGACCGAGAGTTTGCACGTGGACCAGTCGATGATGGGGTTCCTGGCCATTAACCATGTCATTCCGAGGATGACATTTTGGTGCTTCCCGCTGGAGAGTACGAGGAAGTCTTGTTCGGTCTTGTCATTGTCCACCCAGATGTGGAGTTATGTCTTGAACTTGATCTGCCACATTTTGTTCTCAGTGCCATCCGCATTGAAGGCATGATGGGGTTGGGAGAGACGGATGAGGGGGAAGTTATGCCGTTTGGTGAAGGCATAGTCGACAAAGCAGGCAGTGGCTCCACAGTCGACAAGGGCGGGGGTTGACACAATGTTCTGGCTAGAGGGAGAGGACAAGCTGAGAGGGATGAAGATCGACTTTTCTTCCTTTGGTATGACAACCGTAGGGATGGAGGGGAAGTCTGAAGAAGTGGCAAGGTCCTTCTCCCAAGAGTCTGAGGTTTTTCTGATGTGGTGGATCCATTCCGCTTTTTCTACTGGGGATAGTTTTGGAGATTTCCGGGCGAGTCCATTCTGGATTGAGCAGTGGATCTCGCTGGGGGAGTAGGTCTTGGCCAGGGTGGCGAGATAGGAGGAGAGTTCATCGACGACCGGGGTGGTCATTGTGGCGCGACAGTGTTCGGAAGAGGTTTGACTGGTTTTCTTGTTCTGGGATGTAGGAGTCCGAGAACGCCGACTGAGGTTCCTTAAGTCCTCTCGGTTTTGTACTTGGGTGCTGGCAGCCGACTGCCAGGCTTTTACTGTGGTGGGGGTGGGTCCGACTGCCAATTCTGAGGCGAGGTCGTGGGGAAGTCCAGTGATGTAGGAGTCACAGAGGGTTTCTTGTTGGGTGATTTCTGATATACTGGCTAGCAGGGAGAACCAGTTGTTGTAGTTGGCGAGGGCTTTGACCAAGGTTGTCTCCATCCGTAGGTTTTTGAGTTTTCTCCTTGTGTCCCGGGCTTCTCCAGCTGAAGAGAAGGTCGCAGCGAATTCAGTTTCGAATGTCGACCAGTTCCTGTACTTAGCTGGGTTGCATGCCATCCGGTTGTAGTAACCTTCGGCGAAGATCCATCCTTGGCCTGCTCCTAAGTGGGTGAGTGCGATGGTGATGGCTTCTCCTTCGGCCATCTTCCCTTTCCTGAGCTGGTTGTAGGCCTTGATCGCCCCAAGCCACCAGTTGGCATCCTCGATTCTTCCTGTAAAGTCTTTCGGGAGAGCGTCCTTTCCAATACCTGCCATGCGTACTGGGCCCTTCCGTTTCTTTGGTGTGGAAGGTCCCAGGCATGGTGAGGCGGAGGAGGACTTCCTTGGTGAGGGCGATAATGGAGTGGTGGAGGTAGCACCTTCCATGCTGTCAGGACCATATCCTATTCTTGGTTTCTTGGAGGGTTCTGATCCAGGCTGGTGGAGGGAGACCCACTTCAAAGAAGCTGACGGCGGGGTGGAGGTGGTTGTCTGGAACCGAGGGAATTTGTTTAGGAGTCTTCTCGTCCTGCTGGATAGGAGCAGTGGCCCTTCCGACTTCGGGATGGAGGTTGAACTGCCCACCCTTGGCCAAGAGGACAGGATCCTAGGGATGTTGACCGTAGGTACCAGTGCCATGGTAGTGCAAGCGTATAGTAATGGGTGCAGCAGATATGAGCTAATTCTTTTGTTACGATGCTACCGCTCTCTAGGCGTAAGCCAAGATAGATAACCGTCAAGAATATAGCAGCGAGTAATCAAAGAGGTACTCAAAGACTCAAGGAGGCGAATACACCAAGAAAGCAGGTATATTGCGTAGAATTAGCTGGGGAGCTAAGTTCTATGCCGAAGGGTTTATATACAGGGGGAACTGTGCTACAAGAGGAGAGGATCCCAAAAGGGGAATAGCCTCATGGTATCCTGCAGGCATGGCAATGAGGAGGCCTCATGGTGAGGCTATACACAACGGAGATGAATCAAGGCAGTGTCGGTCCTAAGGATAGGAAATGAAGTAGGACCAACCATCTGGTAAGAATAGAGTTAGGTTTGCACAGGAAGATGCTGGAGAAATCTAGAGAGATCAACCAGGAAAGGAAAAGGTGGTCCATAGGGGTGGAATGCCTGTCCACAATGGTAGGAAAGAGAATTGAATGAAACAGTAACCGCGGAGTGTAGGACAAGGATTAGAGAATAGAGCCAGACTATTGGTTTGTAACAGCTCTCTAGATGTAAGCCAAGATAGATAACTGTCAAGAATATAGCAGTGAGTAATCAAAGAGGTACTCAAAGACTCAGGGAGACAAATACATCAAGAAAGCAGGTATATTGCATAGAATTAGCTGGGGAGCTAAGTTCTATGCCGGAGGGTTTATATACAGGGGAGGTCGTGCTACAAGGAGAGAGGATTCCAATAAGGGAATGGCCTCATGGTATCCTGCAGGCACGGCAACGAGGAGGCCTCATGGTGCGGCTATACATAACGGAGATGAATCAAGGCAGTGTCAGTCCTAAGAATAGGAAATGAAGAAGGACCGACCATCTGGTAAGAATAGAGTTAGGTTTACACAGGAAGATGTTGTGGAGATCTAGAGAGATCAACCAGGAAAGGAAAAGGTGGTCCGTAGGGGCATAATGCCCGTCCACAATGTTAGGAAAGAGAATGAAAAGGAAACGGTAACCACGGAGTGTAGGATAAGGGTTAGGGATCAGAGTCAGACCACTGATTTGTAACAATAGCCCCGTTTTAAGATGGGAGGCACTGTACTCCCGAGACTTCAACTAGAAATCTCCATTGTAGGCATCTGGGTCAGAGTCGGGGTCGTCCTGGAAAGGACAACTGGGGGCAAGGTGACCCGTCTGTTGACAGAGAGAACAGCGATGATGAGGACAGTCATACTGTGGCTATCCGGGGGCGGCTTTGTGACAGTAGGGGCAATGGTAAGAGGGACAGTGGGGGCAAAGGTGTCCCTTGACTCTGCAGTGGAAGTATCAGATAGGGCGTCATATGGATGGGCCCAGAGGGAGGACAAAGGGGTTAGATACTGACTCCAAGGGTTGTTCTGGTGGGAAAGGAGGGGACTGGGAAGAGGTCACCGCCGGTTCAGTGACCTTGGGCATAGAGACTTTCGGGGAAGAGGAAGATTTCGGAGGTGGGCCTGCGTCTGTCACAGAGGAATTTTCTGAGGTGGTGGGGGGGGGATGACCGTTGGCTGGGGAATGTGGCGATAGTAGGAATCTCATTCAGAGGGAGAGAGGGTCTCAAGGAGCGGTTCGAGAATAGATTGGACGTGAGCTGGGTTAAGCTTGTCCACCACCTTTCCAAGACCTTTGTGGTAGAAGAGGTCGAGGGTTTGTTGACATGCTTCCAAGATGGACTGAGCGAGAGCAGCTGCATACATAGTGGGTTGCCCGACTGGGGCGAGGTTCTCCTGGACCTGGCGGAGAATGGTGTGGGTGCGGTAGAGTTGTCCCAACTCAAGGAGGGTGGTGTTATGGTTGCAGGAGATAGCAGCATCAAGAATATGAACGAGGGTGGGGTCATCAAGGAGGGAGGCATACAGAGTCCTATGCTGAGCAGGAGGGAGGTGGTTGGAGTGGAGAGGGAAGCAACACTTGGTGGGAGAAGAGGAACGAATTGGTGGCATGAGGGGATGGCCCAAACTAGAGGTGGTGGGCTGCCTTATATTCGTTCAGGAGATCAGTGGCATTTTCCAAGCTGAGCTCGCCTTCCCAGGTACTTTCAGATAACAGATAGCCTTTCCAGGCCACGAGGTAACAGCGCCTTTGGGCATTGCCTTTATGCTTGACAATGTGACTAACTTCGTATTCTTCTTCAGTGCCAGTAAGCTCTGGTGGAGATCGGGGGAAGTTAGGGCCATGCTCGTCAGTCTCGGTAAACAGAGTTAGGAGGGCCGCATGGAAAACCGGGTGTATTTTCCAAGAGGGTGGAAGGTTCAGCTCATACATCACAGCAGAAATGACCTTGCTGATGGAAAAGGGGCCGTGGCATTTAGGGGAAAGTTTGTGGTTGGACACAATAGGGAGGTTGGTGGCTTCCAGCCATACCTTCTGTCTGAGAGTAAAGGGGGTGAACTTAACGTGTCGTCTGTCAGCCATGACCTTCTGGGAATTGGTCAATGCCGATTTGGCTTCTTCTTGTGCTGAGGCGAGTCCGGAGAGTCGATCAGTGAGGTGAGGCACGAAAGTAGAGCCAATTTTTGGATAGGCACATGGTTGGTATCCCATCATTAGGAAGAAGGGTGATTGCTTGGTGGCGGAGTGAGTCATGGAGTTGTGGTGGAACTCCACCATGGGAAGGAGGTCAGTCCAGAATTCCGGTTTTTCCTGGCAGAAGAGGCGCAGATACGTTTCCAATTCCTGGTTAACGCACTCAGTTTCTCCGTCTGTCTAGGGATGATAAGCTGTGGAGAGGGTGACATCATAGTGGAGGAGTTGGGAGAGTTCAAGGGCAAAGGTAGAGGCGAACTGGGGGCCTTGATCCAAGATAATTCGATCATGTAGCCCAAACCAAGGGAAAACATGTTGGAAGAAGAGGTTGGCGATGTCAGCCGCCGATACTGACTTGGAGCATGGGATGAAAATCACCCCCCAAGTAAGGCCATGGTCCACCATGACCAAAACAGAATCCAGACTACCGATCAAAGAAAGGCTGGAAATTAAATCCATGGATAAATGTTGAAAGGGGCGGGTCGCGGTGGTGGGAACCGGGGTCAATGGGGGCCAGATGGGGTGAGTATTAACCTTGTGCTGCTGGCAAACAGCACACTCAGAGATATATCAGCAGATAAAGGTGGACATACTGGGCCACCAATAGTTGCGGGAAAGGAGGGCGAGGGTCTGGGCAGTGCCAGCATGGCCACCATAGGGAGAGCTGTGGACAGAAGATACCAGGGTAGACCGGCAGTCTTCTGGAATGTAGAGGTGCCCTTGGAAGGTGAGGTTGGAACCATCAAAGGCCCAATTGTTGGGGCGGGCGTGGGGAAGTAAACTGGTCCCAAGGGACATCGCAGTGAGGGTGTTGGCAACTAGGGGGTCCTCCTTGGTGGAGGAGGCGATTTTAGCCACTATGGCAAGGTCAAGTGACCTAGAGAAGACTGTATCAGGGAGAAGAGTGGTTGTGACGTTGTTGGTGGAGGTGTCGACGGTGTCGCGGCGGGAGAGGGCATCGGCCGGGCCCATCTGTGTTCCAGGGACATGGGTGAACAAGAGATCATAGTCTTGAAGGAACATTTGCCAGCAGGCCTGGCAGCAAGAGAGCTTCCTTGGCTCCTTGAAGTACAGGAGGTTCTTGTGGTCAGTGAGGATGTTGATGGGGTGGTTGGTGCCACGAAGGTATTGGTGCCACTCTTCAAGGGTGAAGATGACCACGAGGAGTTCATGATCATACTGTAGATGTCGTAGTTGTGTTCGGCCGGTCCGAACGACTTAGAGATGTAGGAACAGGGGTGGAGATCTCTGTTCACATCCTTCTGCATGAGTACTGCCCTAGCGGCAGTGAGGGAGGCATCAATCATGATGTGGAACGGCTTTTCCAGGTTGGAAGTGTGAAGTATGGGTTGCTTGAGGAAGGCATTTTTGAGGATACAGAAGGCCTGATCTTGGTCTGTTCCCCATTGCCAGATTGTCTCCTTCCGAGTAAGGTCGTGGAGAGGGCGAGTGATGTCGGAGAAGGTGGGGATGAACTTCCTATAGAAGTTACAGAAACCGAGGAAGGATCGGAGGGCCGAAACGCTGGTGGGAGGCTTCCAGTCCTCAATGGCAGAGAGCTTGGTGGGGTCCATCTTGATGCAGTCATTGGAGACTACTAGGCCGAGGTATTCGACTTTGGAGAGGTCAAAGTGGCACTTCTCAGGTTTGAGGGAGAGGTGCTGCTCGTGGAAACATTGGAGGACCTTCATGGTGTGCTCATGGTGGGTTGCGGCGTCGGAGGAGTGGATGAGGACGTCGTCCATATAGATAACTAACCATCCTTCGGCGATGTAATCAGCGAAGGCGTCATCCATGTATGCCTGGAAGGTAGCTGGGGAGTTGCAGAGACCAAAAACATAAATGTGGGCTCATATAGCCCAAAGGGGATTACAAAGGCCACCTTCCAGTGGTCCTCCTGCTTGATCTGAATGTTGTTGTATCCCCACCGCACGTTGAGTTTGGTGAAGATTGATGATCCCTTCAACTTGTCTAGGAGATTGTTGATCCAGGGTAAGGGGTACGCATTTTTGACCGTATGCAAGTTGATGTATTGGTAGTCTTGGCAGGGACGAAGTTTTCCATCCTTCTTCTGAACAAAGAAGAAGGGAGCAGCTTGAGGGGATTTGGAAGGCTGGATCTTCTCACTGGTGAGGTTTTTGTCGACGAACTTTTTGCAGGCCTTGAGCTCCTCTGGGTTGAGAGAGTAGTTCTTGGCGTGTTTTGGAACAAAGCTGGGGAGTAGTTGAACCTCGTGATCAAAGGGCCACTTGGGAGGTATTTTTGTGTTTTCTTCATCTGTGAAGACGTCCATAAATTGCCGGTACTGTTCCGGCACTTCCGTGGTGATGCGCTTGCTTTCCTGCACGAGGGGGGTGGAGAGGGTTACTTTCCGGACCGCTTCTGGAAGAGTGTCGAACTTCTTGAGTAGCTTGGCTGCAAGCTTGTTGTCGACGTCGTGTTTGAGGTACCATAGGAGGTATCGTTGTCCGAGGGCTTCCTGCCCATTTGGTTTCCGAGGGACGGTCTTGGCTGAGACCGAGAGTTTGCGTATGGACCAGTCGATGATGGGATTCCTGGCTGTTAACCACGTCATTCCTAGGATGACGTTCTGATGCTTCCCGCTGGAGAGTACGAGGAAGTCTTGGTTGGTTTCGTCGTTGTCCACCCAGATGTGGAGTTGTGTCTTGAACTTGATCTGTCCCATCTTGTTCTCGGTGCCATCCGCATTGAAGGTGCAATGGGGTTGAGAGAGACAGGTGAGGGGAAAGTTATGCCGTTTGGCGAAGACATAGTCAATGAAGCAGGCGGTGGCGCCACAGTTGACAAGGGCGGGGGTTGACATGATGTTTTGGCTAGAGTGGGAGGAGAGACTGAGGGGGACGAAGATCGACTTTTCTTCCTTTGGTACAATGACAATAGGGATGGAGGGGAAGTCAGAGAGGGTGGCGAGGTCCTTCTTCCAAGAGTCCGAGGTTTTTCTGACGAGGCAGATCCATTCTGCCTTTTCTACCAGGGATAGTTTTGGGGATTTCTGAGCGAGTCCGTTCTGGATTGAGCAGCGGATCTCACTGGGGGAGTAGGTCTTGGCCAGGGTGGCAAGGTAGGAGGAGAGTTCATCAATGACCGGGGTGGTCATTGTGGTGCAACAATGTTCGGAGGGAGTTTGACTGGGTTTCTTGTTCTGGGATGTAGGAGTCTGAGAACGCCGACTGAGGTTCCTTAAGTCCTCACGGTTTTGTACTTGAGTGCTGGCAGCCGACTGCCAGGCTTTTACTGTGGTGGGGGTGGGTCCGACTGCCAATTCTGAGGCGAGGTCGTGGGGAAGTCCAGTGACGTAGGAGTCACAGAGGGTTTCTTGTTGGGTGATTTCTGATATACCGGGTAGCAGGGAGAACCGGTTGTTGTAGTTGACAAGGGCTTTGACTGAGGTTGCCTCCATTCGTAGGTTCTTGAGTTTTCTCCTTGCGTTCCGGGCTTCTCCAACTGAAGAAAAGGTCATGGCGAATTCCATTTTGAATGTTGACCAGTTCTTGTACTTAGCTGGATTGCATGCCATCTGGTTGTGGTAACCTTCGGCAAAGACCCGTCCTTGGCCTGCTCCTAAGCGGGCAAGTGCGATGATGACGACCTCTCCTTCAGCCATCTTCCCTTTCCTGAGCTGGTTGTAGGCCTTGATCGCCCCAAGCCACCAGTTGGCATCCTTGATTCTTCCCGTAAAGTCTTTCGGGAGAGCGTCTTTTCCGATACCTGCCACGCGTACTGGACCCTTCCGTTTCCTTGGTGTGGAAGGTCCCGGGCATGGTGAGGCGGGGGCGGACTTCCTTGGAGAGGGCGATGATGGAGTGGTGGAGGTAGCACCTTCCATGCTGTCAGAACCATATCCTAGTCTTGGTTTCTTGGAGGGTTCCGATCTGGGCTGACGGAGGGAGATCCGCTTTGAAGAAGCTGACGGAGGGAGATCCGCTTTGAAGAAGCTGACGGTGGGGTGGAGGTGATTGTCTGGAACCGAGGGAATTTGTTTATGAGTCTTCTCGTCCTGCTGGATAGGAGCAGTGGCCCTTCTGACTTCGGGATGAAGGTTGAACTGCCCGCCCTCGGCCAAGAGGACGGGATCCTAGGGATGTTGACCGTAGGTACCGGTGCCATGGTAGTGCAAGCATATAGTAACAGGTGCGGCAGATATGAGCTAATTCTTTTGTTACGACGCTACCGCTCTCTAGGCGTAAGCCAAGATAGATAACCGTCAAGAATATAGCAGCGAGTAATCAAAGAGGTACTCAAAGACTCAGGGAGATGAATACACCAAGAAAGCAGGTATATTGTGTAGAATTAGCTGGGGAGCTAAGTTCTATGCCAGAGGGTTTATATACAGGGGAGGTCGTGCTATGAGGAGAGAGGATTCCAATAAGAAAATGGCCTCATGGTATCCTGCAGGCACGGCAACGAGGAGGCCTCATGGTGCGGCTATACATAACGGAGATGAATCAAGGCAGTGTCGGTCCTAAGAATAGGAAATGAAGAAGGACCGACCATCTGGTAAGAATAGAGTTAGGTTTACACAGGAAGATGTTGTGGAGATCTAGAGAGATCAACCAGGAAAGGAAAAGGTGGTCCATAGGGGCGTAATGCCTGTCCACAATGTTAGGAAAGAGAATGAAAAGGAAACGGTAACCACGGAGTGTAGGATAAGGGTTAGGGATCAGAGTCAGACCATTGATTTGTAACAACATCTATGATCGCGAACTTTTGGCGGTCATCTTCACCCTTGAGGAGTGGTGACAGTATCTCCATGGTACCAACCACCCAGTGTCCATCCTGACAGACCACAAGAACCTCCTCTACTTCAAGGAACCCTGGAAACTCTCTCACTGCCAAGCTCACTAGCAGATGTTCCTCCAGGACTACGACCTCTCCTTCACCCACGTCCCTGGCACCCGGATGGGACCTGCTAACGCTCTCTCTCAGAGAGACGTTGTTGACACTTCAGCTGACAACACCTCCACTCAACTCCTTCCAGACTCTGTCTTCTCCCATTCTCTCAATCTCGCCATTGTCGAGAAGATCGCCTCCTTCTCTAAGGAGGACCCCCTTGTTGCCAACGCACTCACTGCAATGTCCCTTGGGACCAGTCTCCTCCCTCACGCCCACCCTGACAATTGGTCTTACGATGGTATCAACCTGACCTTCCAAGAGCGCCTCTATATCCCTGACAATTGCCATGAAGCTCTCGTCTCCTCAGTCCATAACTCCCCTCACAGCAGTCATGCCGGAGGGCCTGGAATGTCCACCTTTATCTGCCATTATATTGCTGGTTGTGCTGTCTGCCAGCAGCACAAGATTAACACCCACCCGATCCGGCCCCCTCTTACCCCAGTCCCCACCACCACCACCCCGTCCTTTCCAACACCTCTTGATGGATTTGATCTCTGGCCTTCCTCCTGTCACGGGCCTGGATTCTGTTTTGGTCATGGTGGACCATGTGTTACGACGCTACCGCTCTCTAGGCGTGAGCCAAGATAGATAACCGTCAAAGAACTAGTAGTGAGCAATCAAAGAGATGCTCGAAGACTCAAGGAGGAGAATACACCAAGAAAGCAGGTATATTGCGTAGAATTAGCTGGGGAGCTAAGTTCTATGCCGAGGGGTTTATATACATCTGAGACCGTGCTACGAGAGGAGAGGATCTCAAACGGGGAATGGCCTCATGGTATCCTGCAGGCACGGTAATGAGGAGGCCTCATGGCGAGGCTATGTATAACGGAAATAAAGGAAGGCAGTGTCGGTCCTAAGAATAGGAAAGAAGTAGGACCAACCGTCTGGTACGAACAAGGTTAGGTTTACACAGGAAAGTGCTGGAGAGATCTGAAGAGATCAACCAGGAAAGGAAACGGTGGTCCATAGGAGCAGAATGCCTGTCCACAATGTTAGGAAAGAGAATGAAATAAAACGGTAACCGCGGAGTGTAGGATAAGGATGTAGGGAGTAGCGCCAGACCATAGGTTTGTAACAATAATAATCCCACCACTAAGTCCAGGAAACTTGTAAGATCTTCAATATCAGTAGTCTTCCATGCCTTGACAACATGATCCAAAAGAATCAATTTCAGGGCTAGTGAAAGCCAGGCATACAATATGCTAACAAATCATTGCAACTGTAAATTGTGCCACTTCAGCTATCAGCAGAATAATTTAAACATGGATACTGACAAGACTGTGTTAGAATTATAGGTGTTACAAGTATTGGGAATATACTTGAAGTAACCTGAGCTCACTAGGAGAAGACTTTAAGTACATCATTCTTGGATAAACAATGAGGGTAAGGGCCAAGAGCAGCCCCGGCCGAAATACCAGTGTCTTTGTTTGTAACCCCGTCGGAAAGTATCTGCATCCTGATAAGCATCTCAGTCCAGGTGTCTTTGTCAGAATGAAAGGATAGAGAAGAGGTCAGACATGAGGAACTGCATGCACACAGCTCCTTCAGTACTGGCGACCGCCCTGTGCACCGCTTAGAGTCAGATCACAATCAGATCGTCCGCCACCCAAGAACATCCTGCGAGTACTAAGGGCGTGCCTCTTAAGGACTGATCGCTGCGCCAGCCGTGGGTTGAAGGCACCATTGAACAGCCAGCGAAACGATGCTGTATAGTGGAGTGAAAGGCAGCTAGAAATGATGGAAGCAGATGCCAGCCATTAACGTTGCAAACTGCTCAGTGCCAGTGAAGCCCAAGTCACATGATCACCGCGCGGGTAGGCTTGTTGACAAGAACTTGTCAACAACATCCAGCCCAGCTATGAGCAGCACACTCTTCGGAAACCCGACTTCGCAACAACAGCCAGCGACAGGAAATAGTCTTTTCGGGAACACGAACTCATCCCAGCAACAACCGACGACAGGAGGTGGTATTTTCGGAAGTACGGGCTCTTCTCAACAGTCATCGGCGACGGGGGGTGGCTTGTTTGGAGGTACGACACAATCTGCGGCGGGGACGGGCGGAAGCATCTTCGGCATCACCACACAGCCCCCTACGACTGGGAGTATCTTCAGTAGCACGACCCAAGCTCCAGCGGGAGGTAGTATATTTGGTGGCACATCGCAACCCGCAACCGGAGGGAGCATATTTGGTGGCACGACCGCTCAGCCTGCTGGAGGAAGTCTATTCAGTAGCACGAATACGCAACAATCACAACACCAAGCACCAGGCAGCTCGTTATTTGGTGCCGCAGCTACGCAACCCCAGCAGTCGGGCGGGAGTCTGTTTGGAACTAGCACCAACACACAGCAGCAACCTTCCACTGGTGGTCTCCTTGGAACCACGAATGTGACAACGCAGCCTACCTCCGGTCTGTTCGGTAGCACTACGACGACCGCACCTGTACAAGGAGGCGGGCTTTTTGGGAGCTCCACTCCAACCTCGAACCCACTGTTCGGGAATAAAACCCCTTCTAGTATATTTGGGGCCCCAGCTACTGGCATGTCCACGACCATAGGAACGAGTACTATCTCGCCGCCCACGCTTTTCGGACAACCGGCTACACAGACGTCGACTAGCACCGCACAACCTCCTACCTCGTTCGGACAGCCTACCCAGCAACAATCGCAAAAACCGGCCGGATCGCTCTTTGGGTCCACCACCCAACCACCGACCACAGGAACTCTGTTCGGTAGTACCCTCGCTACCCCGACCTTGGGGGGTGGGCTGGGCGGGTCAATTCTGGGAACTTCCACATCGAGATCATCGCAATCGACGCTTGGTACCACTGCCCAACAACAAGATCCTCAGAGTCAATTTGTGGCACTGATACAGAGGATCGATGCCATCGCTGAGGCTTGGAATCCAAATTCACCCCTGTGTCGCTTCCAGGTGAATATTGTTTATGGCACGCTAAGTGCGGAGGAACGCGAATTAACATCGATGATTCCCAGCACTATTTCTATAACCTAGTCGACCCGGCTCTTATAAGTCAATACGGTCGGCCTGCCAACGCGACTAACGAAGCTCTTTGGCAGAGAGCTGTAAGGGAAAATCCGGATCCTAGTTGGTATGTGAACAGCGTCATTCAGTAGAACAGTCAACGCTGAGGTTGTGTATTTCAGCATGGTGCCTGTCCTAGCCGTTGGTTTCGACGCGCTGAATGCTCGCGTTGAAGCACAGTCTGCCCAAGCGACCGCGCAGCAAGAGAAGCTAAAGGTGACTTTATAATGTTGAGCTGTTCGCCACGATCCTGAATTCGTTGCCAGGAACTCAAAAGGCAATTACAGGCCCTCACAGCGACCCATACGGATACCACGCTGTCCCGACTTCATCGCGCTCTATCTCAGCATACCCAACTGTCTCAGCGACTTCTCAGGTTGGTCCAACATCTACACCTCCTCATTCCAGCTGTCCGTTCTTCCTCCATCCGTCCTGAGGAAGAGGCGCTACGAGTCGCGCTTGAGGAGATGGAGGAGGATTTACGGAGACCTGGCGGAATGAGCAAGATGAGGAGCAAGCTGAACGAGCTGTGGGCGTTGGTAGGGGCCATTAATGCGGCCAGGGAACGCGGAAAGAAAGCTGGGGGTGAAGGGGCGGTAGAATGGACAGTTGTAGATGAGGAGGGTTTGAAACAGATAGCGCAGGTTTGTCATCTTGCGCTTAAAGCTGTGATGAATTACTGATTATTGGTTATAGATACTGTCCGACCAACAGACAGGTCTGCAGCACCTGACGAAGATACTACAACGGGATCTCAAGGATCTTGGTGTGATTATGGGAACCAACGGAGAACGGGAAGATGGCCATACAAGTGCAGACATGAGGTTCTCTGCCTCACCTTCTCTATTGAATAGTTCGACGTCGACGCTGCGATGACTAGCGCTGCTTGGCAGATACATTTGGTGTATACAGTACCCAGCTGGTTGTTGTATCCCTTGTAGTTTGTGTTCGGGTTGCCCGGGAGGACAAAGGAAGGCGTGTGAGACCGCGTTGTAATGAAAGGCAATCCTAATCTCGACAACCTTTGGAAATCTCGTCCCTGCATGTGCACCCATTCATAATCCACACGCACGCCCCCAACGTGACATTCGTAGCGACGACTAGGACACGGCCATCTGCATCTTCAGTGGTAACTGAAACGTACGACACGACCTAACGCGATGCGCTACCGTACACTCGAGATACGTTGGCACGACTCCAAGCCCATCTCAACTTGCGACTTTCAGCCCATTCCCTTCAAAAAAGCGCGCCCATCTCAAGAGAAGAACTTTGCATCTCAGTCCTACAAGCTTGCAACAGGTGGAGAGGACAATCATGTTCGGGTACGTTGACTTCTCTACTTAGACGCGCCCGTGGCCTCAACCCTCGCGCGCCCGAACATGTATATAGATATGGATGGTACACCCGAACATTCTGCCTCCATCCATCGCAGAATCGGGTGAAACTGCTGTTCCGCCGCGACCACCACGCGTCGAGTACCTCGCGACTCTCAGCAAGCATTCTGCACCAGTCAATGTTGTGCGATTTTCTCCGAACGGTACATGCCCAGGGCCTCTTGTCGATCTCTTTGCTGATGTGTTCTTATGGTACGTTTAGGAGAACTTATTGCTTCAGCAGGAGATGGTACATTCAATATCTTGACGACCGTCAGAATTTTGGCTTACAACCCTATGTAATGCTTGCAGATGGAATGATCATCATCTGGGCTCCATCGAGTACGCCACCACCTGTGACATACGGGAGTGACCTCAGCGCCGAGGACCTGCAATATGAAAAAGAATATTGGAAACCTCGTACAACATTCCGGTCAGTTTTCGATTCACCTCCACTGGTTCATTCCATCTAGTTGCGGAGGATCTAACAACGTTCTACTGGGTCCAGTTGCACAACTATGCAAGTATATGATCTTGCATGGAGCCCTTCAGGGGAGTATGTCCTTGCCGGCAGTACCGATAACTGTGCGCGCGTTTTCACAGCGACAGATGGTACAGTCCCTCTCCACTCTATTCTTCTTTCCTGAAGTTAATTCGTCATGCATGCACCCAGGTAAATGCGTTCATGAGATAGCCGAACACAGTCACTATGTGCAAGGCGTTGCTTGGGACCCCTTGAATGAATACATTGCCACGCAAAGCAGTGACCGTTCCATGCATATCTACCGAATTTCGACCAAGCAAGCATCTTTTGAGGCTCATGCGGTCGGGAAAAACGCACGCATGGCATTTAACCACTCTCGCACACCAAGCACGCAAAGCCGTATCAAGGGAGGATTCAAGCGCGAATCGACTAGTGATGTGGAGAGCGCTTCTGTGGATCAGAAGGAAGAAAGAGACTTCCCCCAGTCAGGCAATAACAACAATTCAATCGCATACCCGCCGACCCCTGCCACCTCTGTTGCGAGCACACCCTCCACTATGTTCCCCCCACCCACTTTTGAACGACCATCTTCCCGACGCTCTTCATTCAGTGGTTCTAATGCCCCTTCGTCACCGGCTCATTCTCACTTCTCTAGATACGGTCGTTCTCCTTCTCCGATGCCTCCTCTTCCTGCTATACGTGCCTTGCCCTCACCAGCATGGTCAACCATAAAGTTATACGGAGATGAGAGTTTCACGAATTTCTTCAGGAGGTTGACGTTCAGCCCTGATGGCGGTTTGTTGCTCACGCCCGCCGGACACTTCGAAGACCTTTCTTTCGACGCCGGAACCAAAGGGGATGAGACACCTTCCAGGGGCCACAATAGCAGGTCATCTGACAAGGGTGGCTCGAATTCAACGCAGGGCGAACTGACCAATCCAAACTCCGCGTCGTCTGTTTTCATCTATTCTCGCGCCAACTTTGCACGTCCGCCCATCGCCCAACTTCCTGGACACAAAAAAGCGTCTGTCGCGGTACGCTTCTCTCCTATCCTGTACGAACTGCGACATGGTGTAGTCGGTGCCGGAGCTGAAGAGACGAAAACGGCCGTCCTGGATAAAAACCAAGAGGGGAAGCTAGCCGTTGATCTCACCAGCGGAACTAGTGGGTTGGCGCATGAGCAACCTGGCCCTTCCCCGTCTCCACGAGCAGAGAAGGCGCCTGCTTCCCAGCTCCTGGCCGCTGGCTCCGAAACATCAATGGTGTACTCACCCTCGCCAAAGCAGTCCAATCCCAACATATCTACGTCTTCAAAGACTTCTACGCCGGTTGTCTCCTCACCCCCCACTGGGTCGGTATTCGCACTTCCCTACCGAATGCTGTATGCAGTGTTGACGATGGACACTGTCACCATTTATGACACACAACAAGCGGGTCCAGTCTGTTTATTGACGAAATTACATTACGATGAGTTTACAGACATGTCATGGTTCGTGACTTTCTATCCGTTGAACTCTTGGAACGTTGGTTCACTCACGACCCTGGCTGTATAGGTCCTCAGATGGACAAACACTCATGCTCTCCTCACGAGATGGTTATTGTACGCTCATCGTCTTTGACGAGATACTCCCTGCACACCATACCCAACAATCAACGCTCCAGCTGCAGTCGATAGCTCAGCACAACTTCGTGCCGCTCACATATGCGACGTCCTCGATTCCTACTCACACTGCGCCGTTGACGCCGGCTAGTACAACCGTGGGACTGCCTATCATTGCACCGCCAGTTGTTCCAACAAAGCGGGCGCGGCTGCAGGGAAACGAGCCATCCCCACAACAAGCGCTATCCCCCAAGTCGGTCGTCGAAGATCCCGTGCTCCCAAGTAGGAGCGGCACTAGTACAGATAACCCTGGTGCGGTCAAAGAAGCGAAAGACCAACCGCCGAAGAAAAAACGGAGGGTTGCGTTGACGCGGGTTGGTGATGTTGGGGCGTGAATTGTGAATTGTGAGAGTGAATAAGTTTTATTTCTGTTCCATGCGTCAAACTTGTTGCCCGTCCCATATATTACACACCGTTTTAGTTTCTTCTCTTTTCGTTTTTTGTCCTGGTCTCGCGTTGTTCAATTATCTTTGGGCGGTTTGTCTTTTAAGGGACTGCCTATCTTGATGCACGCACCCATGAACTAGGAAATGTTGAACCGTACATGTATTCTGAGACTGATGCGATGCGATGTTGTCAATTCTGTCGTACAGTGCGTGTCAGAACGGGGATGATCCAATCCAGCTGGCCCCTCTCCCCATCTATACACCCAATCACATAACAAGACATGTGCCGTGTACCAGATCCCTTCCGCCCAGACCCTTATCCAGTCTTGTTCTTACTTCTCTTGCCAACCTGAGCTTGGTAACCGCTCTTGATGGCATTGACGGATCGTCGTGAGCCACATGATTCGCAAGACATGAAGAATATACGATTCTCCTTCGTGAGGAGGGTGTCTGGCGATTTGCATGTTTTGCAGGTGACATATTCGACTGTAGGATACCGTCGCGCGTCAGTCAACCAACCATTCTTTGGGTGCATATCGCGAGATGCCAGACTGACCAATATATCTCCTCAACACGTTCTCTACCTGTTTTGGCTGGAAGCGGCCCTTGATGACCAATCTCCCCGAACCGTCAACACTTCCCGTTGTACCCATCTCAGCAAAGAGGAATTGGATGACGTGTTCTGGAGACCTGTGCATACGCCTGCAGATATCTGCGACGTTCGCGAAGATGGAACGGCGAACACCTTCTCGAAGGATTTGGGGTGGGGCGATGGTGTACCGCTTTCCTGCGGAAGTGAGGAGGGAAGGATTAGAGGCGTGGAGGGAGGCATAGAAACGTGTGAGGAGCTACACGGGTAGAGTTCATGAGGATGGTCAGGCGTGCGTTGAAGTGAGGATAACTTACCTCTTGATACGTATAATCACGATCACTCGTAAGCCAAAGCTCACTACCAGAGTCAAATCCAGTAGGTGCTTCTGGTCTGGCGAACGGATCGTCACCGAGCTCCGCTTCGTCGAACTCGTTGAGGTGTTCTCCATCGTCGATCTCAACATCGTCTGCACCCTCTGTAGCACCTTTTGATTTCGATTCCCCAAGTTCCTTTTCAAAGTCTTCCATCGCCTTTTTCTTGGACGTTTTCTTCTTCTTCTTCATGTCGGAGAAGTCAAGATCTTCGGAGGCGATCGCGGCGGAGGGACCGCCTGCTGGTGTGGATGTGCCAGAGCCATCTTCGCCCTGATTTTCCGGGAGATGTGAGATCAGACACGTATGAATGACGAGGTACGCATGACATACGAGATCCATAGGAATGTCCTTCTTCTTCTTTTTCTTCTTGAGACCGTCGGGGAACATGGACTTGAACTCGTCGTCCTGCTTCTGATCGTCCCCACCTGCATCGCCGCCCTCGGCGGTCTGGTTGCGCTTCATCTGCTCATGGACAGTGGTGGGTCCGAGGTCGACCGCATCGCCGTTGGTGGTCGTGCTCTCGATCGTGGTCGGTGCTGGCGTAGTGGGGTCTGCCTCTGGCCCGAGTGGATCTTCGGTGAATGCGACGGTCTTTTTCTTGCGCTTTTTGAGCGAGGGGTCAAACAGCGGTTCTTCCGATGCCATGTTGATGTCGTGGCCGTCGTCGTCGTCGTCGATGAGACCGTTTCCCCGATATCGAGTCACTTTCCATCACCGTCGATGCCGAGCATTCGAGTCGGCGCACGAAATTCGGCAGGGACGTTGTAACTCCGCTCGCTGGTGGCCGATGTTTTCCGAGTGTGACCGTTTGTACTGGACACTTCTTTGACCAAAGGGACATGTTTGCCAGGCAGTCCGTCGCTCGTATCGCCGCACAGCAGGCTTACTGTCACGGTGCTGCCCCTCAAAATGCCCGCAACATGGCCACCCTCCGCGAAATCGAGCTGCGGCTCAAGTCGGTCAGAAACATTGAGAAAATCACCAAAGTAGGTCGCTTTCTCGCGCCTGAGAGCAGGGGACGGTGTTAAGTTGCTGTCTGGTGTAGTCGATGAAGATGATTGCGTCCACCAAACTCGCAAAGGCGCAACGCGCCATGAATGCAGGCAAACAATACGGTATCGCCAACTCGGGTGTGTCTCGTTCACCCCACCCGGGCCGAGCCCTTCTACTAACCCGACCCTCGTCACTCAGAAATCTTTGATCACACCCCTTCAGAGACGCCTACCAAGCGCAAACTCTTCGTCGTCATTTCCTCCGACAAGGGTCTCTGTGGTGGTATTCACTCCTCCGTCTCAAAAGCCACCCGTCGTGCGCTCGTGGACACAGAGAAACCCGTCGATGCCGACTCACCCGTCATGATTATTGGTGACAAGTCCAAGGGTCAGCTTGCTCGTGCGGTTGGCAAGAACCTTGCTCTTACTTTTAACCAAATTGGACGCGACATTCCTACCTTTGCGGATGCTGCCGGCGTTGCTGACCTGATCGTCAAGAGTGGTGTCGAGTACGATTCTATCGCTATCGTGTACAACGTATTTGTTTCGGCTGTCTCGTATGAGGCTGGTATCGTCGAGGTTGCCAACGAGAACACGTTCAAGGAGTCCCGTAAGCTTTCCGTCTGCTCCCTTATGTACGATGTATGTTGTGCTTACATACGCCCCCGGCAGCTGGTTTCCGCGCATATGAGATGGAGGACGATGTCACCAAAGACCTTGCAGAGTTCTCACTAGCAAACGCCATCTATGCCGCCCTTGTCGAAGCACACGCATGTGAACAGAGTGCACGGTACGTATAATCCCATCCCAACGTGATTTGGCTCGACATTTCATCTGCACCAACAGTCGTAACGCCATGGACAACGCATCGAAGAACGCAAAGGGTATGATTGATACTCTGACGATGCAGTACAACCGTGGTCGCCAAGCCGCCATCACCAACGAGTTGGTTGACATTATCACTGGTGCGTTACAGCGCTTCGTTCCACTTTTTGCGTGTCGGACTCGGGCTGACGCTGCTTGATTCCAAACAGGTGCAAGCGCTCTGTGAGATTGTTATTTTATTCGGCATACACACGCTGGTTACCCTCAGTTGTCGGTCTCCGTAGTAGATAAAATCTAACATTCCTTTTCCTTCTACCTGTTTCCGCGGGAGGAATCTCAAGAATGATCACACTAAGAACGATCAGGTGATTTGGTCTAATAGTGGGTGTAGTGCAGTCCACACTCCCACTCATACCTCAGCTTTTCCTACTGAAACTTGCGCGTCAAGCGAAAGGTGCATATGGAGGTCATGTGTCATGTAGAGACGTGTGGGGTACATGTAGTTTTGTGTCATCTCCCAAACACCACGAGGTAAATGATGCAATCAGAACTGAGAGAGACAAACTATCAGAGTTGAAACGGTGGTTGTAGCGGTATTACTTACACGGAGTGGCTGGAAGAACCATTTGTTCTTGCCGCTCTGGTACCGTTCCTCGAACAGTTTCTTGATGTTCTTGCGAGAGTTCTCCCGTTGCGTAGGCTCCTTGAAAGTCTCTCCTGTGACCGCGCCCTTGAGACTCTCCAATTCCAAAGCGTAACGGGTAGGGAAGAGATGCGAGTAGTTGACGGTCTTCAGGGCACATGGTTTTGGTCACGATATGGCAAAGTTCGATCCGAAAGTAAACTGACCTTGACGAAAGGCTTTACTCTGCTCCTCCGCTGCACCTTCTTGGTGCCCATGCGGCGAGTGACTTTTCGCGGGTAACGCTCGATGCCGGCGACGATCGCGTGGGGGTAGGGACGTTCCTTGGTTCCTTCATCGAGCTGTTTGATGACGACGACCTTTTTGCCTGCCTGACGGCCCTGCAAGACGATGGCAACCTAACGTGAGGAACACTCAGTTCACTTCGAAAATCATATCGATGTAACAAGAAAGCATCACTTTTCCTGGCTTGTAGACTGGAGCGCTAGTCAGTTGAGGTCGCGATCTGGGAGAACGAGGACGTACTTTTGGGCATCTTGAACGTCGGCGGGCGCGTGTACTTGTGACTTGCTCGTCGCTTTGGGATTTGCTCTGCGCCTCTAAGCCACCCGGCAATCTCCGTGAGTGCTACGCAGTTGCTGAGAACAAGGTTTATGGCTTGTGCCGTGTGGCGGTGCAGTTTTTGTTTCGGTCAGAAGTATGTACCATGTGCATGAACGTTCTGAACCCCTGCCTGAGCCAGGAACTTGGCCAAAGTGGTTGACGACTGTATTCACTCGATGCGGCCAACCATCTTTCTGATAGAACCGAGTTCCTTAATGTGGCCCGCTCGGCGTCCCGCGGCCTTTCCACACTGATTGTACGGAGAATGATGCCCGGCTCAACGATAGCATCCCTCCATCTGGGCTGAAATGTCTCTTCTAACTTGGAAGAAAGAAGCGCTGTCGTTGCAGGCCCACGCAAGATCTGGAGACTGAATAACGAGCGTTGTTGGGGTGCATCACGACAATTCTCATCTTACCCGTGCAAGTTCTCAAGCGAACAGCGCCGAATGCTTCCAGGAACCCAATCGATCAGTCAACGATCGGATCGGAGTGTTCGCGAGTTATCCGCTCGATCGCATTGGCATCGAAACTCCGAGCCATGCAAGATGGCAGGATCATATGCTGTACTAGCAACACACTCTGGCTATCTCGCGTCATATATTGTAGCGCGACTGATAAATTCCGAGGTGTCAATGGATATGGATATAATACAGGTACATCACTCAATTCACTCATTGCGAAACGTGTGCAATGTTAGGTCCTCGCAACGTTCACCCTGATGAAGGGAAGAATCAAAATGTTGCGTGCAAGTTCCCATGGTCGTCATCGTCTATTTAATTACCTACAGCCGCCACTTATTACATCCATGTCACAACACCGCCTATGCCAAGTATTTCCGCGCTACCCGTTTGTATTGCTTTATAATGCCTGTCAGGCAGTCTCACTGCAAAGGAAGAATTGTATTTCCGAGTCCAAAGTGTCGGATACTACTGCAGGGATTCAGTCATTGCAACACTACAGATACCGGTAAATCTGCAGGTCTATAGCGGACAGCAATATATTGGCAGAAAAATAAAACGGACTGGGAGGACGAAATGAAAGGCAGGGTATGATTGTCAAAGTTTTATAGCGAGTTGCACGACCAAAAAGATAAGGAGTGGACAGCGTGAACACATAGCAGTCGGCATTCTAGAGGTTGATGTTGACTGGAAGGCTGAATTAATAACACGGTATGTGATGAGGGAGGACCACGTACCAGGAGAACAGCCAATGTTGACAAGGCCATTGTAGCTATTGTTCTCACAGCAGACGGGTTGTTGTGCACTGAAGAAGAAAAATCAATGTTAATTGAATGGTAATCTGTCATGATCATGACCGACTTACCAGTTGTTGCTTCCACTACCGACAACAGTGATGGGACTGCAATTCATACCGACGGGGGTGCCAGACGCGACATTGGTGATGCCGAGGACGCTCAGCAGTTGATCAACGGTGTTATCGTCATCGTCATCATCATCGCTCCCGCCAGCATTCTCAACGGAGGTGCAGCACTGCAGTGAGCCAGTGTTGCATTGACTAGGGGTGCCCGAGGCAGAGCCACGGCGGGCAGCTGAATGGGATAAGCAGTAAGCTACGATAGACGCGCTCACAAGACCTACCGGAGACGGGGGTGGCACGCTTGCCAGGAGCACGCTTGGTAGGCGGGTTCGGGGACAACCCGCGGGCCAAACGTTGGGCGTTGGTCTCAGCTGAGACAAGGGTGGCAGCGGCAACGAGAGCGAGGACAGCGGCGAACTTCATTGTGATCTATAGGGCCGTCTAGAGAGAGGAAAAAGGGAAGAAAAGGGCAATAAAAAGAGCGGCGTGGTGCAGAAGGAAGGGGGGGAGATTTATACCAGGCGAGGCGAAATGAAGCGAGAAGAAAAAGAAGGGTCGTGTCGGCAACCGGCATTCCCTGAATTATAAGAGGTGGCGCAAAGACGTTCAAATCTCCGATCCATCAACTTCGCTGGTTCGAGAATGACGTCCGCTTGGATTCCCCTGCCATCGCCAGTGCCCGTCCAGCCAGTGAACCAAGGAATGCAGACAATATTGACACTGCTGCAGTCTGAGACCCGTGCACAGAGCGAATAACCCCTCCAAACCCGACAGCTGTCAAATTGAGATTACGCCGTAAATGAGTTCTTCACTCCGCGCGGCCTAGACTTGTGCCAGCTGTGAATGAGTCATCAGCCGCTGTATCGAGATTCCGTCGTCGCGACCGTTCTCTGAGGCGCAGATATTCGTTGTCTCGCCATCACGAAGGCGGCCACCTCCCGCCACTTTGGAGACCTGCTCTCCGTTTGCGATTCGGACCTCACACGATCCAATTGGCAGCCCACCACGCTCGAGAGCATGTTGTACCAGCAACATGTTGCATCGCCATTGGCCGTGGCCACTCTTCTCTCCGTACGGGTTCCCATGGTTGGTTCTACACGCCGTCTCGCCCATGCATGCTCTGTGGTTCTTTGCAGCAATGCCAATGCGTGGTATCGTCATCACTTGACCGCTGGCAGACACCTTTGTTCATGCAAGCCAGCCATGTCTCAGCCTGATGGGTACCCATCCGCTGACCGCCCATTCTTTCTGTGACGACGCTGTTGATGTGACTTGATGTCTTACATCATCCATCACCTCCCAAATATATATAACAGCCTGTAAACCGAAATTTGAAACAATAACCAGCATAATAACCGCCGCTCTGATCCCGGTCGTCTCGTCTTCGTGACCAATTTAGTTAGGAGACTTTGTACACTCTGTTCTCGTGCATGCTGCGTATTTACGACGCGCATGCTCCCCATCCTACCCACTTTTAGACGGAGAACCTCTGCTGATACGCGATTACTGCCCATCTGCAAAGCCTGACAGTCTGTAACGTTATCGCTTGACCACCCTAGCACCACGGGCGTTTGAGAGGACGGCTAGCAAAAAGGGTGACCAAGGGTCGCCGGACTTTTCCCTACTATTCCTTTTCCGTGCGTTTACTAGGCAGCCTCGAGTGCTCGGCTAATGGCCCTCAGCTATCTGATACCGAGGAAGCGAGGAACCAGACCACGGCGAGACCACGGCGTCGTGGAGCGATATGATACGGCGTACAATGAATATTCCCAAAATGTATTTGGCTTTGCCAAGAGTGTGGTAGCCCATCCTAATATGTATTCACCCCTCATTCTCCACAGAGGAGCCTGATATGTCTTATCAGATATTCGTGTGCACATAGACCATATCGACCGTACGATAATACGTTCGCAGCATGTTTGGCTCAGCCAGAGATAATGCAACCCTCGCAGTAATAAATATCTCTGGATTTGAGAGCAAGCTTGCTAATGTCCATGGCCAGCGCGGTGTGGACGGTCCGGGCGGTTCGCGAGTCAAAGCGTCCAACAGGGAATATCACTCACCGGACTACCGGTGATAAGAACCCGTCATGAAACGAGGTCGTAGACCCCAAAAGCAAGCTCTCAAAGAATTTTCCCATCTCCGCGATCCATCAGGCTGGATTATGTACCTTCTAGCTCTTGCAGAGGTGTGGCAGGCCATATAAACGAACCGAACTAATCATAATCATGTGTGCGGTTTCGCTTCGACCGCATGCATAGGATCAGAATGATATACTACATAACCACCTTCCTAGCCCGTATCTGGCCGACTCTCTGTCGGCACGGATGGGTCCGTGAAGCTATGATTGCACTTCACACAGACGAAAAATAGAATCATACGCGTCTCCTTCCGTTTTGACTGGTCCTGATAAAAGACCGCGCTAAAAATGTACGAATGATAACGTAGTTGCCACAACGAACGATCAGATCACGCACTCTTCGTGGCCACAACGCGGACATGAGATGTTAGAATGGGCCTATCGTGAGGAGCGGAGATAAGAGAACGAGTATAGTGGTCGGAAGAGGACGTACCAGAGTTGGATCCAGACCCAGATCAGTCGTCACTCCCACTTGCTCCCTGTCATGTAGATGTTCAGCCCGTGTACCAAGACATGGAAGGGATCGCGCCGCCACCGGCACCATGAATGTACTCTACTGCTTCGCGGGGGGCCCAGCATCGAGACTTACTTGGTGACTTTCAACAAATCATTCCTGTACACACATTTGTTATCACCGATTTCAAAGTGATCGCATATCCTGCATGCGTAAACCATGATGCGCCGTTGTGGATCGGCTTTTGGGTAGAGGAGGTTGTTGCATTCCGAACAAAAGTGGAGGGAGGCCTGAAGTTTGCATGTTCGAATTACACGGATATCGACACGGCCAGATGAAGTTGATTAAAGCAAACGTCTCGTCAGCTATCTGCATCTGCAGACCAAAGTTTGACGAACAGACCATATTGACCGATGACAAGTTGCTTTTCAAACTCCGCCGCAGGCTCACGACGTTCGAACGACACGACCCACGACGACATTCAAGTTGGATGGCCAAAACTCGGTCGTTCCAGTGGGCGTACACTGGTCTTTGGCTAATTCGCATCTGGTTCGCGCTTTATGGAACGGGGTACATACATCCTGACGAACACATGCAAAACGGAGAAGTCACAGCTGGTACTCTCCTTTTTGGTTCAAATAGCACCCTATTGACAGGAGCGAGAAAGGCAATATCCTCGGGCTTCATGCTTTGACCACCTGGGAATGGCGCCCAGATTTACCAGTCAGGTCCATTCTCCCGACCTTCGTGACCACGGGGTTGCCCTTGTTCGTCTTGAGGCTGCTTTTTGGACGTGAGGAAATCCCTTAACATCTACGAGTAGGCCTGACACTAAGCCAAGCCGATCGGCCGGCGCGGACGGTCCACCCCTTGCTTGTCTTTCGCATCCAGCGTTTCGCGTTTTTGTGCTTGTCCGGCGTCCTTGGTAATTATTTTGTCTTGTTCGGAGTGACTGCTAAAGTAGCGTAGATTACAGCGTCCTGGGTCTTGTCTCACCACCCGCTTCTCGCCGCTTGTGCCTACTCTTGCTTGCGTCGTCCTATGTGACATGTACCTTCCAAGTTCGACCGTTCTCAAATTCGCTTGAATCGGTATTGGTGTCTGTCTGTCTCGTACTCCTTCGGCGGATAGTGGATGAACGGACGCGTCTCAAGGTAGGCGGAAAGAATGCAGATGACCGGCGTTCCCATCCCACCTGTACTCTCAAGCGCAATCTTCACCTCCTCGCAGTCCTCGCAGTCATCGGTGCTTTCACCCGTCCAACTTTCGTTGCATTTTCCATCCCAATTGCCTACCAATCACTCCGGTTCTCCTACCAGGTGGCAGGCTCTCCACTCCGGGCAGTGGGCTTGTTGCTACCGCCATTCTGCACGGCTTTACTGGCAGCCTCCGTATTCATCACCGTTGATACATACTATTTTCGTGGTGACTTTTCCAAGCTAGTCATTACACCCTACAACTTTGTCAAATATAATCTATCGACCGAAAACCTCGCTGACCATGGCCTACATCCGAACTGGTTACATGTCGGTGTTAATCTTCCGATGTTGCTTGGGCCACTATTCGTATGGTTTACATGGTGCAGTGCGTACGAGTATGTGAGGCCCCCCAGACCTCGCATTCAAAAAGTGTATTTTGAGACGGATGTACTTGGACAAAGTATGTCTTCCTGCTTCTAGTCACCCCTCTGACCAACTGTTGTTTCAGCTCTGCTTCAGATCATTGTACTGTCATTGTCGGTTTTATCTGTTCAACCCCACCAGGAACCCAGGTTCCTAACGCCGCTGATTCTCCCTATCATTGTACTAGCAGCCATCGTAAAATTACCTCGCCCAGGGAAATTCTTCTGGGTGAGTCATTCTTCTGCACAGATTCAGTGGTTGTGATTGACCATGGTATATCAGGCGACTTGGATTATATTCAACACGGCGCTCGCGCTGGTGTTCGGCTTTCTACACCAAGGAGGGGTCGTTCCATCCCTTCTTTCGCTTCATTCCATATGGAGAAATGCCGCCGCTAGTTCGAGTATCCGTGTCATCTATTGGAAGACTTATATGCCTCCCCGGCATTTACTTGGCGTATCTCGGCAGGGTACGTGACTCTTCTACATGGTGCCAGGATACTCACTTTCAAGTAGATGTTATCTCTGGAAAAATATCCATAGTGGACCTATCAGGTGCCTCACAGAATGAGCTAATGACCGCTCTCTCCGCTCCATCTTTCAATCGGACGTACCTGGTGACCCCTGTGCCGATGTACTTGACGTTATCTCAGGACGTCTCGTCATGCATGGCCTTGAAAGAGCGCATATTGCCCCACCTTGATTTAGATCATGTCCCTGAAAGTGTCCAAGCAGGGTGGTACGATGGGCTGAGCCTTGGTATTTATATTGTTGATTGGGGTTGTGTTGGCAACGCAGGAACCTATGTAATGTAGCATGCTTGCACGTACGTTGGTCGGACCTATATCAATATAGATGGGGCCTGCTGCTGAGTGGTCTCTGATTGATTTGATCATTTACACGATGCCGCTTCAAGTTGCATCCGTGACGCAGGGCGGAGCCTACGGGACCAATCCCACCTACTGTAGTACAGGCCGAACTTGAAAGGCGGTTGTTTCCTCCGAGCTGTCAGGCCCAAGCCTGAGGCCTGGTTCCTTTGTTGGAACCGACCTGCAAGACCGCGAGTTTCTCCCTGCTCTGCTGTAAGACGAGTGCCGGCAGTTCAACGCTGACCTTTGCTCGAGCCGACGGAATAGGGCTGTATCACGCGGTCCGTGGCTTGATGTTTTCTGCGAGCAGACATACATCTCTTTGGGATGTCGGAAAGGTGATCTGGTGTTTTGTTATAGCTATGTTCATTGTCGGTCTTCGATGATCGACACTGGGTATTGAGTACTGATGCCCCGAGGATATCAAAATTAACTGGGGAAGATGGTTGACTGCTCTGTTTGGCGAGTGGGGTTGTGTAATGAAATAAACTATGTACTGGAACACGGCGACGGAGTATAGCTGTGACTACAACTCCGCGAATTCACCGCCGTCCAAGGTGCGTCCCACTATCCCACTTTGATGATCACCCTCGCCGTGAGCCACGGTGACTTTTCGCGGAGGCATCGTTGGCTCTGCCAGTCTACTGACAGCTTGTGATCAACGGACTTGACCACGCAATCTTGGGTTAATGTTGCGTCTTTGTGGACTCACTCAATCGGCATCGACAACATTTTGTTTATTATTGCACAGTAAGGCTAACGATATCATATGATTGGAGCTTTCGAGTCGAAAGTACAAATACAGCTTCGGAATACTGTACACTACACGGGGCCTCAGGGGTTGTTACAAAGGTGCGAGGACTGCCACATGGGGTTAAAAGTGTGGCAAGGATAGCGGGGCGGCCTACACACCTCTACACCATAGGGACTGCAATGTGTGCGGTGGGAGAAGTGGATACTGCAGCCGAGGTGCGGGCAATGGCAGACAAGTCAAGGTCTACAAGCGGTGGTAAGAGACAACCCGTTCATGGATAGAATGGAGATGACCTTGGCCCTTGAGAGCGTTCTTCCTGAAGTTTCTCGCGAGGCGCTTCTCCTCTTCGGTGAGGGAGTTGGACCTTCTCTCGGACGCGTGCTTCTCGACTGGGGTGAGGACGTGAGCGACGGAGCAATCAAAGGCGGTGATGAACGTGCGTGAGTCCCTTCTGTCTCCTTCTGGGGCAGGGCCCTGTTGTTCGTCCTCGAGTGCGGCTGCCTCGAGGTAGCCCTCGTCAGCGATGCTCCCCCAGTTGTGGTGGCCACCGCCACCCTTGCGGAGGGACTTGTCGAGGCCGGACTTTGACTCGGAGCGGTCCCTTCTGAGGGCACGAGGAAAGGTGGCGCGCTCAGTGCGAGTCATGAGGAATGAGATGGAGAGGATGTTGCAATTCAGGTCAGGCTGGGGACTTTATATCCCTCGCCAGCAGTTGTGGGGGAGTTCGAGATGATTCGAGGCCCCGTGACAATCCAGTGTGGGGAAGCGTGGGAATCGTATCTAGTGATCATGTCGTGTGATCAATCTCGTCTCCACAAAGCAACATGTCCAGTACCCACCACGAGGTCGTCCGATCGCTCTTACGACCGTCGGATAACCTCCACTGCCTTCTGGATGTCCAACTGACTGCGGAGAACACAAGGGCGCAAGTTGCCCCAGATCGGACTCACTCGACAGTCGCCCCCTTTCGTCATCATTTGATCGCCGTCGTCACTCATCGCAACTATCCGCAGGGCACAGAAGTGGGCAGGTGCGTGCCACAACAGCCATCCGTTTGGTTGGAGATGCGGCTCACCACCGCTTTCCAGTCTGCTCGTCTTAAATGCGTCCGCAGCGAACATTGGGGTAAGAGTAGTCGATGCGCTACCCATCACGGAACACTTGGCTTTGGCAGTCGCCCAGACCGGTGACTCGCAAACGGCGGAAAGCGGTTCAGGCGTACCCACAGAGAAGCCCGGTAAGTTCTAGCCCGCCCACAGGCTTTGGCTTTCTCCAGTCTAATCTCTTGTCACGTGAGCTTGGCTTCTCACCATCAGACGTGATGCGCGAGACAATAGACCGCTTGCATTCATAGTCGGTACCCGTGATACCCAAAGGCTGCAAAGCTTTACTGCAAAGTGCCGTCATTTGAAGGAGGTTGCGAGTACGCGTGTGCTCAAGCACGAACCACCCAGACTCTAACACTGTCCTTTTTCAAGCTGCAACACATCCAGACAGTACTGATTTCGCCTGGGTTGAGGCCTATGTCTCAGACCTGTCATCTCGCCGTCTTGATCTTCGTAAACAACCCTTGCATACGCGCTTATCTCCAGCCATCGCTGGCCTTCCTGGAGACGATGTTTCGGATATTTCAATTGTACGGCGTGACTGGATCGAACAAGCTGCTGCCAAGGAGGCAACGAGTGGTGACGTAAATCACTTGAAGTGTGTCGTTATCCTCGCGCGTTTTCCGTCTCCCGTTCACCACTCTGCAGAATACGTTTGGGGACCTTCAACGTCAATGGCAAGCCTCCGTCACAGGATCTGTACACATGGCTGCGTAGTTCCGAGAGTCAAGCGAAGACCGGCTGGATATCCCCTTTGAAGCTTTCGCCGTTTGAGGTCTCCTCAGATCCGCTTCACCAAGGTTCGTTTGTGCCGACTTTCTCGTGGCTCTCGCTCGAGTTGTGCTTGTTTCTAGAACTGCGCGAAAACAATTCGTTGGCTGGCATAACTGGCGTACAAGCTTTTGGAGATCCAGACGTCCTGGTTCTGGGATTCCAGGAGTTGGATCTATCGACTGAGGCACTTTTATACACGACAAGTACGCTGAAAGAAGACGAGTGGCTAACAGCTATTTTCGCTGGTCTCGGGGAGAAGCGCGTACTGTATGAAAAGGTGGGTACTCATCAACGCAACTAGATTAGAGTTGATTATCACTGGAATCTGTTAGCTTATTTCAAGGCAACTCGTCGGCATGCTACTCATAGTGATCGTAAAGAAGGCCCTTGTCCCCTGTTTCACTGATGTTCGGTCGTGCGACGCTGGTTCAGGTATCATGGGGTTTATGGTATGCAACCACAGCTCTCTCTTTCTCGACGACGTCCAACCAAGATGCTCACACACTGTCTACAGGGAAACAAGGGTGCCACAGCCATAAGACTGGAGTTTACTCCAGGCATACATTCAGATCCCCAAATAACGTATCGCCCGACCGTTTTGACATTCGTCAACGCGCATCTTGCGGCATTGGACGAGATGGTAGAGAGGCGGAATTATGATTTCCAAGAGCTAAGTGAACGCCTGGCGTTTTCTCCAATGGGATTGAATGGGGGTTATTCGCCCGCGGGGGATACCTACGACATATACCAGAGCGACGTGCTCTTCTGGATGGTGCGGCCGCCCCTCTGCACACCACATTGTTAACTTAGCTCTTGTCATTTCATATAGGGAGGTGGAGTATTCCATCACAGATCGAGGGTGGGGCCTCACACGTTTGGTTTAGATCTCAATTATCGGTTGGACTTACCCGACGGGGACATCAGGAAACTATTGTTCTCGCACGTATCAGGTATAGACGGCATACAGACTCTATTGTTGTATGACCAGCTTAGAGCTACTATGCGGAGCAACAAGGCCTTTGCCGGTTTCACCGAACATTGCATTACCCACACCCCGTACGCGATCTCTTCGGCATCCGTGTTGCGACATTAACGCCTAATTTTGTATCGTGGAGCACATACCGCTTAGCTCCAACTGTGTCCAAAGACCGTCTGGGATATGACATCAAGTAGGTGTCTTCGAACCACTCGTGTTGGGCTGCTCAACGTGTAGGCCAGACGTAAACCTGCGTGGACAGATCGCATTCTGTACATGGCACCCCTTGATGCGAGGGTGGCGCAGCTAGCGTACAGAAGCCACCCGGAAATTACGATGAGCGATCATCAGCCCGTCTCTGCTGATTTTGATATTTCCGTACGTGCTCCATGATGGTGTTTGTCCAGGTGGTCTCGAGTGCTTACCTAAAGAGGTTACTCCATCTCGTGCAGTTGGCTTTCATCGATCAGTTGCAGTACGAGAATTCAGTGTCGGCACTGCATCGTGAACTAGCTGGATTCGAAACCTCTGAGCGCAGACCAAAGATCAAGATCCAGCCCACCTCGATAGAATTTGGAGCTGTCAAGTAAGTTTGGACTTACTTTTGTACACCCTCATATACATATGTGAGCACTTTATGCTGCCAAGGTACAGACAAGCTATTCGTCGCAAAGTGGTCATACAAAACGAGGGTGATGTAAGTCGCTTGCGATAAGGTATGAGTCATTGAACGTGGTTGACCTTTAATGGCATAGATTCCATGTGTATTCCGCTTTGTGGGCACCGAAGGTGAATCGAAACCTATTTGTGAGTACCTTCTCGTTGGTATCCCTGAGAGGTCAACTATGCCATCATCATAGCACCTTCTTGGCTTCGTATCGAGCCGACAGTGGTGCGTCGTTCGAGCTAGTCCATACGCAGAGATGACTGATCCCCACGTTATCTAGGGACTACTGCGGCCTCGCGAAATTATGACCATTCTGCTATCGGTTTACGTCGATAACGACTCGGCGGCACAGTTGAATCTCGGTCCACCGACGCTCGAGTACACGCTCATATTACACACGGTGCTTGGGAAGGACGATTTCCTCGCCGTCTCCGGATATTATCGTACGTCTTATCATAACGTGTTCCATACCTCTTTCCCTTCACTTCGGGTCACGAATGAAAGAAGCGAGTGCTCATCAACGCCATGCGCCCACTCAGACTACACATGCTTCGCGAACACGCTTGAGCGACTCACACGATTGGATGGGCCGATCAGGGGGCTCAAGTCGCCTGAGGAGGCGACGCCTGCCAGACAGGCCATCAACGCACCACGAGAGATCATGCGACTCATTAATTGGATGATGACACACGTTTCTGCCACTGTACGTGTCACGCACGTCGTCGTAAGGGTGTCCAAGTAATAATGTTTCATGAGGGCGGTCAGTTGTTCGGGTATCCGGCAGAGGAGCGGTTGTGTCACGTCATTAGAGAGGTGGGTCACATCTTGCGAGTTGGCAGGCTCGTGTCGCCTCAGCTGAAGTTTTTTTTTTTTTTTTTGGCGATCGTGAAGTGTCTCGACACTGGCGACGAGTTCCCTTCCGAGGGTCCCGATGGGGACCGCCATGCCCTCGTTGCGGCGTTTGCAACCACGCTCATCTCATTCCTCGATTCGTTGATCGAACCTGTTGTCCCTCCGCGTCTCCACGCGCAGTGTCTCCAAGTGAAGGACAAGGACGAGGCGTTCGAGGCGCTCAGCACGTTCCCGCACCAGAGCATTAATGTAAGTAGTCAACCCTTATTGCTGTCTCGTTCACGGACATGACGTACCGATGGCTTGTGAAACACGTTGACGTGCTCAAGGTGTGGATATCGTTGACGGCGTTTCTGCACTACATCGCCGCCCAGCAGGGTGGATCAAAGGATGACTCGGACCCCAGAAGAGCGCAAAGACTGGGTATGTTTCCCCCTTTGATCGTCCTTGTTCGCATGTATTGACCAGAGGGCGCCAGCGAGCATTTTTGCTCCTGTCTTACTTCGCGATGACCCAACTGGTGTTTATCCGAGGGCGTCGCCTGTCGGAAAGCGCGATTTTCTTCTCCGTTTCATCGACTAAGCGAAGAGGCCGCATAAAGGGCTTTTCAATTCAGAAATCCAGAAAGAAAAAAAGGGTGTCACATTGGTTTCTATTACTTGCTGCAGCTGCAGCACTCCGGGTCCTATTGTACATGTTCTCATCCGATCTACGCAAACAGTTTCTTGTATGCCTTCTTCTCCTTCTCTTTCCGCTCCTTCCGGCGTTGCGCGATCTTGGCGAGCTCAGTCGAGATGGCCGCCTTGAGGTTGAGAGGATCTTCTGTCGCGAGGAGCGTGCTGGCTTCCGACAGGTCGCTACTGGCACCGTCATCATCTTTCAAGATCGCCTTGGCGAGTGCTCGACGGTAGAGTGCTTTCGCTGCGGTGTGGCTCCCGGTAAACATGCGTTGCTGGACCTACGCAGAAGATAGGACCAACCTTTGTGTTCTGTCGTGGCCGCCAGCAGGTACGCTCGTGTTGTCTGGTGTGCGGCCAATGTGGCGTCAGGTGGCTCAGCGCGAAGTGCGACGAGAGCAGAGTTGTTGAGTAAGACGGTCCGGAGCTCGTCAAAGTCGTCTTTCCGTTGGGGTGGGACATCGTCTGGCAGGGAAGGGTGTTGGTCCAAGTACCTCAACGACTCTTCAAGTCTTTGTTGTTAGCGGATCGTCGGTCTTAGGTGCAGGGAAACGAGCTCGGGACATACTGAGATACTTTTCCAATGCTGCAGACGGGTTCGGGTCGCCCGCTTTGGACCCGTCGTCGTTCTTTCCGGTGAGCAACGCATTACCAATGCTCTTGATGGTATTGGCGGCTTTGTACGCGTACTCGTGATCGTCTGGCGCGCGCGCATCGTCTTCGGGGTAGTCTTCGTAGCTGTCGCCATCGGGGCTCGCAGACTCATTCAGAGACGGATCGTCGGGGGATAGAACGCCGGAGGCGGCGATGACGACAGGTTTTGTGGGGACGTCTCCCGAAGTCGTTGGATGATGCTCGATCTTGCGGACTTGGTGCGAGACGGTAGCAAGGCATTGGACATGAGGGAGCGAAACCGTCTGGAGAAGAAAGAGGATACATACCGATCGATTTGCCCTTGACGACCTCGCCGAAGACGACGTGTTTGCCATCCAGATGGTGTGTCTGCGCGACGGTGATGAAGAACTGGGAACCATTGGTGTCTTTACCTGCGTTGGCCTAGGTTATGGTGTTGTGGTGAGCCTCAACGCATGGATATATCTGGACCCTTGGGAACATGGCGCGAATGCGTACCATGGAGAGGAGGAACGGTCTGTCATGAGTTAAGGGGAACGCCTCGTCTGGAAACTTTTCTCCGTAGATGGATTCTCCGCCGGTACCTCAGTGCCGTGGTGGTCAGCGAGGACGAAATCGAGAACGAGCAAGGGTAATATAAAGATCAGATACCGTTTCCAGCTGTGAAATCGCCTGCTTGACACATGAACCTAACAAGCGACAAGACAAGGGGTCAAAAGCCTGATCCACATCTCAATGGATTTGACTCGAGGGAGGAGAACGGGCGTACCCTTTGATGACGCGGTGAAATTTGGAGCCGGCATAGGAGAGTGGTTTACCAGAGTTGCCGATACCCTTTTCGCCGGTGCAGAGTGCACCTGGGGGGTATGGATCAGCTATGATGGGGGCGAGTCGCTGGTTAGCAAGGAGGAAGAGACGTACGGAAGTTCTCTGCGGTCTTTGGGACTAGATCTGCATAGAGAGAGAATATGATGCGACCGACTGGCTTTCCATCGATGGCGATGTCAAAGTAGGTGATCGGACGCTCTGCGGATTCGGACATGGCAAGGACGAGGAAGACTATCAAGGAGGAGGAGGAGGAGGGAACGAGGATTATAAGCCAGCATTACGTAAAACTTTCGGGCGGAAAATGCGAGAACGTGCTTGAAGTTGAATCTATACAGACATAGACTATTGTAGGCGTCAAACTAGGCTCTCCCATCACGAGTGCTCCCTCCTCGAGCCTATTCTTACTGCCGCTGGGTTCGTGAGGATCCATCCACTGGGATATGATGGATATGACTGTTAGGCACCTCCTTGACGCGATTGAGCACTGCGCTGGGACGGCACTCTCAAGAACTGACAGAAGAAGTTGTGTATGATCATGACTTGGGCGAAGGTGGTGTGGCCATGAGAGGGGACAAGGACTTGCAACTGGGAAATGGTGGTGTACGGCCTGGATCGTACACGTGTGCAGATCAACCTGAACCCTCAGCGTGGGTTCTGCTCTGCCCAATACTACTCCTTCAAGTTCGTTCGGGCGCTCAAGCAGGGATTCGACGGATGGCCTCGCCAAAGGAGCTAAACGTGGCCCCCTTTGATTGTCCGACCCTCCAACACCTCAATGTCAATACATCCTCCATCGATACGGCGTCCCCGCTTGAATTATCCAACAAATGGCTTTCCGCCTTCGAGGCCAGTATTTCAAACGAGCACATAGACTCACTCCTACCTCTCTTTCACGAACACGGTTATTGGAAAGACATCCTGACCCTCACCTGGGATCTGCGGACTATCCGTGGCCATCCCTCCATCCGACGCGTGTTGGACGCTCGTCTCGCAGCGATTGGCCTGTCGACGTTCCACCTCCTCCAAGACGCGATACGAGGCCCGGCGATCATCAAACCACTCCCCGATCTGGTGTTCGTTCGTCTCTGCTTCGAATTCGAGACGAAGCATGGCAAGGGTATCGCCGTCGCTTACTTGGTCCCCACATCCAATGATGGCACTTGGAAAGCATGGTCCTTGCTCACCCGGCTCGATTCCCTCAAGGCACACCCAGAAAAGGTGAGTCTCCATCCAAGGTGCAACGTGTTTACTCCCAACGATGTGGTGTACAACGCGGGATCCCTCAGATTGGCGTTTTGCGTGCCCGTCTCCCACACCACGAAAGCTGGGGGGACCGACGTCGACGCGAGATAGACGTCGATGATGGCGATCCAACAGTCCTCGTCATTGGTGCCGGTCACTGCGGACTCGAGGTAGCAGCAAGGTTGACCTATCTGGGTGTTCCTACCCTCGTCATCGACAGAAACCAACGGGTCGGCGATAACGTACGATCGAGGATGCATCTATCTAGACTCGCTAAAGTGACTTGCAGCAGTGGAGGACACGGTACAAGACACTCTGTCTTCATGACACGATTTGTGAGTCGATCTGTGGAATGTATGCGCTGTCTGAAGGTCATGCGTGGGCACAGGGAGCAATCGGATGCCCTACCTAGAGTAAGTAGACATCGCGCACGATGTCTACTCGATCGACTGTTCATCCCATGGTTCTTCAGTTTCCCAGATACATGGCCTATATACTGCCCTGCTTCAAAGGTACTTTCAATTCAATTGTCCGTACAGTCTTTGAGATCTGATCGTCCACAGCTGGGCGACTGGCTCGAATCTTACGCAGTTGCCCTCAACCTCAATGTTTGGCTTTCCTCTTCGATAACCAACACAAGTTTCAGCCACGAGGCAAGAACGTGGCAGGTTTCCGTCAATCGAGGCGGAAAGACTAGGACAATGACAGTCAAGCATCTTGTTTTTGCCACCGGTTTTGGTGGTGGGTTTCCAGAGGTGCCTGATATCCCAGGAAAGGTGGGTCATGTTTGTACACCGAGTTTTAGAAGATGGAAAGCTTCACCTTCATGGTCAGGAATTGTACCATGGTTCCGTTCTGCATTCTACCCAGTTCACTTCTGCGACAGACTATGGAGGGAAGAAGGTGATCATTGTTGGTGCTTGCACTTCAGGTTTGGCACACTATTCTTGATTGGTTTTGGGTGCATGCTTATGTTTGCATAGCCCATGATATAGCTCAAGATTTGTGTCTACACGGATGTGATGTTACAATGTATGCATGGCTAATTCATTCCGAGAATCTTCTTCCACTATCAGGCCGATCATTTGCAGGATCCAGCGTTCACCCACGTATGTGATTTCCATAGAGGCGACAGAACTCCTTCTCGGAGGTACGACCAAGCCCATCTCTTACCACGGATATCGTCTGATCAG
>JBBPNB010000036.1:0-63669 GCA_038090635.1 Rubroboletus satanas
TTGGAAGGCTGCTAGAAGAGGTGATTCTGGCCGAGTGGGGGTTCTACATGTGTTGTCTGATATATATAAGCGTCTCACACACACTATGCCATCCCGTAATCGATTGTTGATGCCCAGATGCAATTTCACGGTTTTTAGGGTGCCAAAAGACGCGCATGAAAGCGTAAAACTCATCAACGCAACCAACAGAGCAATTTGGACGGTACGACATGATATTTCAAGCCTTGTTTAATGTATGGACAAGGAACATGCTACCGGACATCCCAGGGCAGCTCAGATTCTCAGGAGGCGAGCAGGTTGTCGCTCTCGCCCAGGGGTGCGGTAAGATCATCTGAGATCAGCCTATCGAGACACTTGCGTTAGGTCACAACTGTGTCTACCAGTGCCCAAACTCAGTGGGTCACTTCGGGAATGTTGAGGTTTCTACCTTGATATCGATTATTCAGAACCACTGCGGGTCCCAGGACACCGGTAGGGTAGGCTTCTCAAAAATACATCCTCTGGCCCACAGGTGCTCGATAGGGTCACTACAAGGAACAGATGGCAAGTTGCTACTGAATTTATTCCCGTCCGCTTTCTGACTTCGTGGCCGTAGTTGTCGGTTTCATAGTTTCATGCTGGTATCCTCACCGACCAACACAAAGACACCTGAGACGCCATCAATGGTAGGTGACACAGCATACGTTATTCCCTCTGTTTATGCGCCTCGGACTAGAACCTTTCAATGACGACAGTACATGGGGGTCTGACGTTTTCTATAACACTCTTCGAACCTCATGTTTCGATTGTGCTTCAGGCTGCTCGCGCTGTTGATTCCAACACGAAGCTTTACATTGACACAACATTACGGGCACTGGTTGCTCACTAGCACTTTCCATTTTGGTTCATGTTCCATATTCAAAGTATTTCGCGAGGACCTAAAACAACTGCCATGGTCAATTTCGTCCACTGGTCACTTCAGGTCATCGGTGTGCCGATCGATGGGATCAGTGTCCGCCTTATTCTTATTGTCGAATAGATCCCTTCTACTCTACTGGCCCACCTCGAACAATATGTAACTCTTGATGTGAATTCTTGCTGCCCTTGGATTTGAGCGCCCGGGATTGTTATCAGCTTGGCCACTTGGGAGATTTTGATTGCTTTCATTGCAAGCATTTCCTGTATTGAGTATATCACTATCAAGAGAGTAAGTGTATCAAACCCGTTCCTGATTGTAAGGTGGACGAGCACAGCATGTCAAGCTTTCGGCTTAGCTAATGGGTCGGACTCCGGATCTGTCATGAGAGCCCAGACAGTAAAGGGACCCGGGAAACGCCACGCTTGTCTGCAGACAATCAAGTGCTCGGTCTTGCATTGAGGCGAATGTCGACGGCGACCACAACCACGACCACCAAGACAACGATGCTGGCGCAGGGCCTGTTGCCTCTCAGAGCCAGCTCCGAGTCTACCCTCGCAAACTCGTCCTCGTCCTCAACAGAGGCGACGCTACAATCACTCTATAACAGGGCTGCTCAAGCATTTCTTTACCGTGATGTTGTCCTCACAACTACCTTGGTTGCTTCAGCATTCGTAATGTTGCAGCCTCCCATTGCACCTGTTCCAGATCCATATGATTCTCATCGTCGTAAATGGGATATTCTCCGCATTACGCTCGAGTCTACAGTCTACGCCTCGCCCCCGGACCGTACTACCCTACCGGCGGCACTGCGCGAGCTGTTACTGTTATCGCCTCAATCGTTTGTAGCCACGTCGCACGCGCGCTCACTTGCCCTTTTCACACCCTCCTCGTTGCCACGGACGCCTACGTCCGCATTTCTTCCACACCAAGTCTTGATTACACACATTGTATCCAGCATTCAAGTGAACTGCCCGACTGTCGGTCGGGAGATGACAGAGGATTGGCTATCTAACCGTGGGCAGTACGACTTCGTTCCGTCGACCGGGGAAGCATATGAAAAGGTGCTAGAGCTGTATTGTTTACACGTCTTGCCACGCCTGGAGGAGTGGGATTATGCCAAGGAATTTTTGACCTACGAGGTCGAGTTGCCACCAAGCAAAAGGACGGTGAGTTGACCGACGTGCTAGTTTCTCCTGTATTAATCTGTGCGCAGGAGTTCCGAGCATCCCTTGAAGAAGCAATGAAAGAGAAGGCTGCTCAGACACCTGCCTTCGCCCCCCCTCGTTTGCCCTCGCCTACACCATCTGCTTCTTCTTCCAGTTCTTCCCTCTCGACCATATCCAACCGTACTGCTGTTCCTCTTACCGGACTCTCGGAGCTCAGTCAGAGGCAACGCTCCGGATCTTCGACCTCTGCTGTCTCGGATGTGACGGTGACCAAAAGGTCTTCCCGCCAAAACTCGAGAGATCCTCGATTTACACCGCGCGCTAGCTCTCATACCAGCGTCGTTCGGAGTCTGCACAACTCCGTTGTGGCGACAACGGGACAGTCGCACGGCGCCCTAGCATTGATCAAGGAATCCCTTCGCACATACGTTACGACGAATCGCCTGACCACGTTGACGGTACTCTTCCTTCTGTTGCCGGTGGTGTCCTACATCATCCGATTGCGGCGGGCTCGAGCAGCTTTGGCTCCAGCATCCACAGCAGATCAAGTGAAGCGGCGCTTAGTCGATGCTCGCGGGGGATCCGTCCTGCACAGACTCTGGGGGGAAGTAGGTAGGGCCATATGGGACACCCTCCGGATGGGGGGTGGAGGCTTGGTATAATTTTGGGCCCTGTGGAGTTTTATGGATATAGTACTACCCAGGTTATCTTTATTCCGGTCATTTTAATTATCGTTTTCTCGAGTTGTATTCAGGGGTGTTGTTGGGTCCATCTACGATACACTTGTCATGCGACCACTGCTTGAAAGGTTCCATGACCGAATAAAGTCCACCCTAACCACAGTGGAAAATGTCATAGGCCTGACCAACCATCTCCTCTGAAATGACAGCAATGAAATGCCAGCACTGGTCTTTTCGAAATTCAGAGGAAGGAGCCCTGGAAGAAGTCCTGCACTATCCATTGATGTACTAGTAGTATTCTCAGTGCCACACCTTCCGAGTCATGTACACCGAGTTTGCACACCGAGTTAGTGTACCACTCAGACTTCTTCGATTTCGTGTTCTACACTACTCCGAGAGTCGGAGAGTAAAAAGATCTCGGGGTGAGTTCGAGGTCCAAGAACACGCGCTGGTGTGGTGCGAGGTCCTCGACACCTATCAGCATCGCAACGGTCGGTATCTGTGTGTGTCGTCGGCGGAGGTGGGCTTGCGAGGGGAGGCGGGGGAGGATGGGTACGTCGGGGAGACCATCGTCTGTAAGCCGAGCGTGTTCCCCGGGACTGAGGAGATGCGAGACGGTTTCAATCCCGACAGAAGATGAACCCGTGCGTTCAAACGCGAGCCGGTGCTACTAGATGCAATCTAGATGACGATCTACGAGAGGAAATCAAGGAGGTCGACCGTCCTAATGACCGACCTTTGGTCTGTCCTAGGTGGCACACGAGCATCCTCGGAAGAGGGTTCGAGGTGGAACGACATTCTCTGGACGTCTGTGACTCCGGGCCAGGCAGGGGTGGCCCAGCAAGTTGTAGGACGGAAGAGCATCTTGTAACTAACATCGTTGGGCATCCGCTCGTCAGATCGCTTTTCCAAGAGAACGTGGTAGAGCGCAAACGCTTCCTGATAGTGTTGCTGAATGCAATTGACGCGGATACGGGCATCAGAGAAGCTCCCGTCTGGGGGGACGCTGGCCGATTTCGTGCGAAAGAGCACATCCTGGATCTCGTCGCCATCCATGAAGCTTGAGCGTGCGGCCATACAGGGCGAAAGCGCGATATTGAATAAGCGTCTTTCCAAGCAAAAGCGGATCAGACGCACGACATGGAGTGTCTAGTCTGTCCATGCCAAAGAGGAGCATGTTAAGCGTGGGAACCCTGGGTAACCAGAAAAATTCCATGGAATGAATTGGACTGGTCATTGGATAGACGATGAGCAACCTGATCTCTTGCGTGTCATGGTAAGCCAACCTCGAACCTCGAACCACTCGATTAACATTTTGTTTTTTTGTCAGGGCCAGACGAGGCGTTGCCGCACGCCATCCACGCAAATACGTCCTTGACGAGAACGAACTGGAACGCGTGAGCACGCTTGCCCGGATCGAGCTCGAGGATGCACGCAAGGAACTCGAACGTGCGCACGAAGCGGCGCAGACGATGGGCAAGGGTGCCGAGGGGGACGAAGCCGATGATCCTGGTGATAGCCCTGGGGATAATCACGAGGACGGATGGATCGAGTGAGTACCCGTGTTCCGCCTACGCGTCCCTGGATGATCGACCAAGTTTGCTGAGGAAGCGAGGAGGACGGTGGTGATGCGATGGCTGTGGATGGGGACGCGGACGCGGGAAAGCCACCCGTCGGATTGGGTACCAAGGCCGACGATTTGGCGGAATACCATCTCGATGAGTATGATGACGATGTCAACGAAGAAGGTGCGCATAAGAGCTTGACCAGCATGTGTTGTCTTTTCTTCAACAACACATTCCGATTTTTAGGGACCGGTCCGTTCACGAATATCAAGGGGTTGACGTTCTATCGCAATAACGCGGATGACCCATACATTACGCTAAAAGAGGTCGGTCCGGTTCACTCTCGCAAACGTCAGATCCCTCGCTAGAGCGTTGATAGGACGAGGATGAAGCGGAGGATGAACGCCAAGAGTTGGAAATATTACCAACGGACAACCTCCTCATCACCGCCAAAACCGAGGATGAGATCTCCCAGTTGGAGGTCTACGTCTATGACGAAACGCAGGACAACCTCTACGTGCACCACGACTTGATGCTCCCCAACTTTCCGCTCTGCCTCGAATGGCTCGACTTTCCACCTGCGTCCACGTCATCGTCCGTGCCGGTCGATGGGACGGCAAAGTGGGGGAACTATGTGGCCGTTGGGACGCTCGATCCCGAGATCGAGATATGGTCGCTGGATGTGGTCGAGAGCATGTACCCTGACATGGTCCTTGGGCGACCCGATAAAACGGCTGCGCACGTACCTGTCCCAGCTGGCACCGGGAAGAAGAAACGCAAAAAGACAAAGGCGAGACCGACGTCGGACGCGCATCACGTCGATGCGGTGCTCGGTCTGTCATGGAATAAAACGCACAGACAGATGCTGGCTTCTGCGTCTGCAGATCGGACCGTCAAACTATGGGATCTCAGTCGTGCACCGACGCCGGATGCGGACGGGAGCGGTAAAAGTGCCATTGCGATACGGAGTTTTAACGTCCACAAGGATAAGGTGCAGGCGGTGCAGTGGAACGAGAAGGAGCCTACTGTGCTACTTTCTGGTAGTTACGATCGGACGGTGCGCATATTCGATTCGAGAGCGCCCGATACAGGGGTGGGTGCTGTGCTCGGCGCAGATGTGGAGGCACTCAGATGGGATCCTTGGGAGTCGCATGGTTTCTATGTAAGATGTTCTCCGAGCTACGAATGCGTCCCACTTATGGAGGTTGTAGGTCTCACTCGAAAACGGCCTCGTGCTCAATTTCGATGCGCGGACGTTGCCAACGGATCTCAAGGCGGCATCGCCCTCACGGTTCACGGTTTCCGCACACGACGGCGCTGCGTCCGCGCTGGACGTGAGTCCTCTTCTTCGCGGATGTCTCGTGACCGGCGGCACAGACAAAGTCGTGAAAGTCTGGAACGTGGACCAGTCCGAAGGAGGCAAGCCGTCGGTGAGCATGGTCGCATCGAGAGATCTTGATATCGTACGTGTGCGATTTGCGCTGTTTTTCTCTCGCCGTCTTCACGCGAACGACAGGGCAAAGTGTTTTCTGCCGTTTTCTCGCCGGATGATCCACTCACGATCGCTGCGGCGGGATCGAAAGCCAGACTCCAGATCTGGGACGTGGGCGCGAACCTTGGCGCACGGAAAGCATTCGCATCGAAGCTTTCGGAGGCTGGAAAGGTGCTAAAAGAAAAGAACGGCGCAGGTCTGGTGGGTCTCGTCAGCGACGACGAGGAGAGCGACGGCGGGGGCGAAGAAGACGAGTCCTAAGACGCAGAGCGTGCACATCTCGTGTTCCTACTCGCAATATCAAAAATAGGAAGGCAATGTTCCAAGGGCGTACTATAGCACACAATATGCGAGGGTGTGTAGGTATTTCTACATGAAGTCGTCTGCTTCCTTTCCAAAGTCATCCAAAGCCTCGTCGTAAATCCCCGTGTCAAATCTAGCGTTTTCGTCAGACTCGCTTAGGTCATGGGGGGAAACTGGTACGTACTTGTTGGATAACTTTGCGGCACCCAAGGTCGGCTTGGCTGCAGACTTTGGTTTCTTCTTCCCGCTTGCCTTGTCTCGTTGCTCCCTTTGCTTCTCGTTTGCTAGCGTGGTCAGACCACCTGCCACTTTACGGACCTCGACGTCCCTGAGAGGCTCAGCCAGTTGTCGAACATGGTACTCAACGAATGATGGGTAGAGAGGCTTATCCTGATGTCGTTTGATAACGAGTTCGATGATCTGGGCAGACAAGGCTTGGAAATCTTCCTTGGTGCGGGGATTGGCTGAAAGGAGCGAATCGAGGTCTTTCGAGGATGATCCTACACACCATCTCGTCGTTAAAAAAACAGCCAGAAACAAAAACACCCCACACAATCCGTAAAATCGATCGGGCAAATCGGCAATGCTCACCTCCCAACCCCGCCGCGCCAAACAAGGTCGCCGCGTGCTCGAGATCGGCCGAGATTTCCCGCTCCTTGTCCCGACGCGCCTTTTCGCGCGGATCGAGGACGGCATCTTCGTCGTACTCCTCGTCGTCGTCATCGTCATCATCGTCGCCGCGGGCTGCGCGGGACGCTTTGGCTGCCTCTTTTTCGGCCAATTTGGCTTTGAGCGTGCCCTTTTTCTTTGGCGGGGCGACTGGAGCAGGGGCAGGCTTGTTTTCCTCTTCTTCCTCCGAGGATTCTTCCCAGTCGCTCTGTGCGTGCGATAAAGAGACAGAGATGGAGATAGGGTGTGTCAGTGGTGTCTCGATCGGTTGGTCGGTGGCTTACAGCGGGTGTGGATTCGTCCTCGTCTTCGCCCTCCCATTTGTTCTTGACGGGTATCATGGGTTGTGATGGGACGGCGATAGCGGTGGGTGCGGAGGCATCGTCCGAGTCCCCTGTGCGCGTGGTGGTAGTGAGCTATGTCGCAGGGGGGAACAAGAAAGAAAGTGTACCCCAGTCGGGCATGTTTTTGTCGAGTGTGCGCTGCGGGAACGGTTTGCGAGTCGAAGTATGCAGTGATCAGATAATCTAAGCTTGCACTTGCAGTACGTAGTCAGCCAATTATAGACAAACTGTAGTGAATTCTCGAATGACCACTACTACCACAAGGTCAGTCCCCAATTGTCGTCGTCGACAGAATTAAAAAAGCTAACTCACAACAACAAAACGCACGATAAACAGCGCGCGGTTGTTACAGCTCGCAGTCCCGCTCGTCAAGACGCATGGATTCACCCGGGTAGCGCTGGCACGCGCCGTGCTCGATCTCCCACAACCGCACTCGGAGCCGCTTTCAGACGGGGCCGTGACGGCGCTCTTTGGGCGTGGCGACGACGCGCGGCGGACGCTTGTCAATGCGTGGTTGGAGGATGCGCGGTGTCGGATGAGGCGGGATGACCACCACGTCGGTGCGACGTCAAGCACGCGGGACGTGTTACACGCCCGACTGCAGATGAACGAACCGGTGCTCGAGCACCTCCCAGAGGTACGTCCTCCGCTCTCTCTCCACCGTATTCACTGCACGCCCCATCCTAAAACCTCAATCACCCACTCGTGGCTAGGCATTCGCTCTCCTCGCGACGTCGTCGCGTGTCCTGCCCCTCGATCCGTCCCCCGTTCTCGCGCACGCCGCGCGCGTCGCGGATCAGGTGTGCTGGATTGCTGAACCCTATGCAAAGGAGGTGCGTCGGGGGTAGTGCTCGGACCGACGTGCTGTTCACTCAACCGTCTAGATGGCGTGGTACACTCGCCGCGCCACCGTGTCGGGTATATACCTCGCAGCCGAGCTGCACCAACTCACGTCGGCCAACACAGCAGCATCTTTTCTGGATGACCTCCTCGAGAATGTGGGGACAGCGGAGGAGGCGGTGCGAGAGGTGTCGCTGTATGGGTCGTACATTCTGAACAGCTGGAAAGGCATCGCAAAGAGTCGAGGTTTACTATGAAAACGTAGAAAACGTCCCTTTTGGACATTATCTATTATTCCAACAACGTGATGTGTATAAGGATACAAAGATTGCAAGCAAGAGTAAGGTGGCGCGTGACGGAAGAAGAGACGCATCGAGATACAGGCTCAGGTATAGAAGCGACATCGGATGGAGAAACAGACAAGGTGTGCTATACCCAATTGTCGATGAGGGAATCACGCATCTCGCCAATAACTGCAGATGATGGTTGACCTTGAAGTTCTGGACAAGTGGTGAGCGAGAACAAATATCGGCAGGAACGGGGGACATACTAAAGGCAGCTTCGATCACGCTGATCTCTGTTGCGGTCGTATCGTGGCCGGTGAACGCACACCAGTCATTGACGACAAGACCAGCACCGATGACGTCCGAGCCACGGTTGACAGTACCCGCCTTTATACGGTCAGATGCATGGGACGGCGAGACAATCGCAACAACGTACTACCAAGGGTACCTGGAGTAGGCTACTCAGCTCGTTTTGATCCTGTATGCTCGTTTGGGGATGTACGAGACCGCCGTTGTTGGAGATGGCACAATAACTTCCGACGAGGACGTTGTCAGCGACTGTTTGGCGGAATACCTCGACCTTGAGGACGTCTGCGATGATTTCTTCTGTTTCGCGATCGAGGTCGGGGTGGACGAGTGCGACGTAATCGTTGCAGGCGATGACGTTGCCGAGGGCGGAGAGACGCTCCTCGACGCGCTGGATGCCGACTTGATCTGGGAGGGAATTGCGGAGGTGCTGGAGTTCTTGGTCTGTAGTCGTCGAGGGGACGAGAAGACCGTGTCTGTTTCCTGTCGACCGCGAGATTGGTAAACTAGGGGGCAGCCTGGGACGGACTCACCTGCGGTCAGACGGCCGACAATGCGGGTGCCTCCGATGGTGGTGTGCACGATGGGGATGAGATCGGCGAGTTCTGACTCGAAGGCAGAGTAAAAGTTGGTGGAGGTGTGTATGGCGGTGAGGCAATAGCTGTTGGTGAGTTTGGCAAAGACGCCGATGTCGCTGCTGTTTTCGAATCGGACGCCTGGAGAGAGGTCAGATGTATCGCGCGTTGTTCAGAGATGTACGCACGGGTGGCCATGGTGGAGGAGGGGTAGAGTGATGTCGATGAGATGTGTGCTATATGTACGAAATTTTGGACACGGCACCGGTTCTGGCAAGTGACTCGAGATGAGACTGGGTAGACTGTCGAGATGGCTCACTCCAAGACGAGTCCACACCAGTCATAATCACAGTCATGGCCCGACAGAAATCGAAAAGATCATGCTCGACAGCTTCAAGGTCTCTTCCTCCTTCCGTTCCCCGAGTCTGACTCACCCCCTCCACAAGGCAACCGGTCCGCTCTCATTTGCGACCTACATCCAGCTCTCTCTCTCTCACCCCGTCCATGGCTACTACATCAAGCCCTCCCACCCCGTCTTTGGCTCTCGCGGCGACTTTACCACCAGCCCCGAAATCAGCCAGGTCTTTGGCGAGGTGCGCTCCCGTCCTACTCCCCCCTAGCGCGCGTGACCTCGACGTTCGACAGGTCCTGGCCCTCTGGATGATCAACCGATGGATGTCCGCCGGCTCGAAACCCTTTCGTATAGTCGAGCTCGGTCCGGGACGCGGGACCCTCATGGACGACATACTACGGGTCCGTCCCCCTCCACACCCTCTCTCCGCGCTCACACCACACCCACACACCGTACGCCCTCTAGGTCGTCCGCCAGCTCCCAGCCGTATGCGACAAACTCGACAGCGTGCATCTCGTCGAGACGAGCCCCGCCATGCGTGCCCTCCAACGCACGACCCTCCGCACCACGCACGAACACGGTCGCATCGCGTTCTCCTGGCACGACGCCCTTGACCAGATCACCCACCGCGAAGACCGCTTCACCATGCTCGTCGCACACGAATTCTTTGATGCACTTCCCGTACACGTCATCGAGGTCTGTCTGTCTCTCCCCTCTCCAACATATGTCCTCGTTCAAACTTTTGTCTTCTCTTTCTCTCTTTCCTTGTGCATACGCAAACGCGCGCAGAAAACGACGCAAGGATGGCACGAAGTCCTCATCGCACCCGCCAACGACCCAAGCATCCGCTACGCACGCCCGTCCTCCACCGTCCTCACGTCCACTCCCAACACCACACCACCCCCTCCTCTCCACCCCCTCTCGCCGCGATGGACCCGCGTGCTCTCCCCAACGCCCACCGCGTCCTCGACGCTCCTCGGACACGCCTCTCCGCGCTTCGCAGCCCTCCCCGTCGGCACTCGCATCGAAGTCTCTGGCGCGTCCGTCAAAGTCGCCCGTCAGATCGCCGAGTTGTTCTGTCCCGAACCCGCTTCTAAAGTCGGAGGCGGATGCGCCCTCATCATCGACTATGGCGCCGAAAAAGCAGTCGGAAACTCGTTACGCGTGCGTCCCCCTTCCCTCCCCACATCATGTTTGCTGACCTTCCCCCCTCCCCGGACGTTAGGCATTCAAAGACCACGAGATCGTCGACGTGTTCCACCGCCCGGGCGAATGCGACGTAACCGCCAACGTCGACTTTGCCCTCTTGAAAGAGGTACTTTCGGGTCTCGGTCAGCCCCTTGTACCTTTTGGATGTTTCGTTCGATACTGACCTGGGCGCGCCCAGTCACACCCCACGGGACGCTCTCGCAGGGCACGTTCCTCAACGAAGTAGGTGTCCAACTGCGGGCTGATTCTCTTATCAAGGCTGCCCCCACCGAGGAGAGAAAGACGGCGATTGCAGAGAGCGTCAATCGGCTCGTGGATCCGCTCGGTATGGGTGGGCAATACGCTGTGCTTGGTGTTACTGGGACACCAAAAGAGGAGGCCGTCTGGCCGTTCTTGCGCGCACACGGCGGTTCCCATTGACATATGGGCATAGACATCCAGGATAACTATGTATATCTAGCACGAAAAGGTCCTACAGTCATGTTGATTGGAGATGTCCATCAGATTAGACAGTGCTGCCGTATTCTGCTTTGATGATATCCGCCAGCTTTTCCGCGGCGGCGAGGACAGGAGCAGTCTGATCGCATTGGTAAACCAGCGTCATCGGAGACACATGGAGGGCAACTTACCGTATGACCCGAGACTAACTTGGGGTACACAGATGCGTCACAGACTCTAAGACCGAGGGCACCCCGGACTCTCAACTGCGTGTCCAAGACTGCGGCCGGGTTGTCTGCTTTGCCCATGGTGCAAGTTCCGAACGGATGGAAGAGGGTCTCCACCCTGCTCTTAATGAGTTCGCCGAGCTCTTTGTCACTCAGCCGGTCAATGTGGTGGTCAAGGAGCGGGTGAGTGGAGCCAACGTCAGTCATGTTTGTGAGGGGTGCTGTATGGGCGATCTTGTATGCCCCACGAACACCACGAATCAGCACATCGAGATCATGTCGAGTGGCGAGGTAGCTGAAGACGTTTGTGAGCGATGGGGATAGGGAAATGGAACCGAGACTGACTTTGGATCAATGAGGGGATCATCCCAAGGGTCTGCGGACTTGAGTTGAATGCTACCAACGCTCGTCGGGCTAAAGTCGGGGTCGGTATTAGACGCATCCGAGAAGAAAGGATACTTGCCGCAAGAGTGTGGTTAAGATGGTATATCCATGCAATCCGGGTGCTGCGGCGTAATCCTCGATAGCGGCTGGGACAAGGACGAGCTCGATATCAGGTGCGTTTGGAGCGGAGGTACTGTCCTCGATGTCGTTGTTGTATTCCGCAGGAGGGAACAACTTCTGATCGTCCGTTCGGAAAAAGGCGACCGCTTCCGCAATCTAAGTCGAATCAGCGACCTAGTAAAAAGCATGCAGGAAAAGGGAGCCAACGTTGGTAGAGAGGGGACCTCTTCTAAAGATCTGGTATTGCGCAACTGCTTTTAGGAGCTTGAAAGAACTGGACAGGTCGTATGGTTTGGTGTAGTTGATAGAAACACCGAGCTTGTCTCCGAAGCGCAAGTTGAATGTAGGGTGATCAGTGAGATTAGCGCCTACGCCGGGGGAATCGATGAGAATGGGGATGTTGTGTTTCTTGAGGAGAGATGCAGGACCGATACCGGAGAGCATGAGAATTTGGGGAGTGTGAACCGCTCCGCCGCTGTGGCGTGTTGAGGGATGGCGCGCGTGGATAAGTGAGGGACATACCAAACGATGATTTCCTTTCGTGCCCTCGCACGGAAGCGGGGAGCATGTTGTTCCGAATTGGCAAAGTCGACGGCGACGGCACGTGGGGTACCTGAGGAAGAATCAAAGACGATCTTTGTGACACGGGCAAGCGTGACGACTTTGAGATTGGGCCTGGCGAGGACCTGAGGGGTAAGGTAGGCTGATTCGGCAGACACACGTTGTCTGTGACTGTCGATATAAGTCACTGGGAGACGGTGAGCGAGTCGGGAGCAGACATGAATGGTACCCACTGATCTATTGGGAGTTGATGGATGATCAGGATTGAAGGGGGATGAGGGCGTACCTTGTTAGTGCCAAGTGTTCCGTTTGAGGTGGTAAAGTCGGGACTGAAGGGGACACCGGCATTGATAGCGGCGTCGACGAAGAGGGGGCTTCCCTCCCAAATGTGGGCATGGTAACCGACGGTGACTGGGCCGTGTGAACCACGGAGAGAAGGATCGACGTGTGGGAATCTGGGGTCTGGGGTATAATTTTCGAACTTGCGGAAGTACCTGGGTGGGTGATGAGTGTGGAAAGAAAGAGGCGCCGAGGGAGATGTGTACGTTTCAAAGTTTTTCCAGGACCAAGAGTCGTCGCCGATGATAGTGGCGAACTCGTCGTAGTCAGAGGGTGCGCCGTATTGAGCTCTGATGGGAGGTGAGTATAGGAAAGAGAGAGAGAGAGAAGGACATGCATCATGGCGTTTATGGCAGAGCCTTGAGGAGACGATTAGAGGGTAGACGGGGAAAGAAGAGGATACATACATCCACCGAGGAGACGGGCTGAGTAGCTATGAGCGGAGGAAGGGGGGAGAGAGGGAAGACGTACCGCGAGGCCAGAATTTCTTCTTGTTGGCGGCATGTTGCTGCGGCTCTGTGTACAAGTTGTAGTCATGTGGACCATGGAAGAGCTCTAGATATGCGGCGGGCGTTCTGCTCTTCAAGAGGGCTGTTCCGCTGCGGGGGACGTCAGGGAGGGGCGGGAGATGGAGGGGGATGGGACGCACCTCTGACCAGCCTCGATGAGGAGGACGCGTATGTCTGGGTGCTCGGAGAGACGGGCAGCGAGGACACAGCCGGCGGTGCCTGGGGGGGGACAAGGATGAGGCGGGTCGGTGGGAAGAGGAGGGGGGCGCACCTCCGCCAACGATGACAAAGTCATACTCGTCAAAGTCGCTGTGGTCGACGTTGCGGGCGACGTGGGCGTAGTCGGTGAGCAGCGGGGTCGGGGGACGGAGTCGGATGGATCTGAGGAGGAGGCGGAGGGCGGCGAGAGCGGCGACGGGGGCAGCGATGCGGGTGACGTATGCGATGCGTTGGCGGAAGGACATGGCGCGTGTTGTGGCTGTGTTGCGATTCGCTGGTCTCGTCCGTCCCACTGACCCCCGATGGTGCCCGACAATGCTCCCTCGAAGGCTTCCCTCCTGAAATGGTGGTCTCAATTCACACACGCTCAGAAATCAAAGAAATTCCCAGAATATAACAAACGTACGTCCGCTCTCTTCTCCCCTTCACCGTCTCACCCATCCAAAGCGCCCTCCCCCGAGCACCATCCCGTCTTCAGTAAACCCCTCAAGGACTCCCTCAGACGGGCCAGCGTGCAAATATCCACCGCCAATGCCAACGGTGACCTCTACGTATGGGGCTACATCCCCGTCGTCGTCGCAAAGTGGTCCGTCTTTGTCCCCCCTCTCCCCTCCCTCCCTCACCCCCCGCCAGCGGCCTCTATCTCAAAGAAAACGGTACATCTCCGTCCCTTTCCACATCACCACCACTCACTCCCTCGCAGCTACCGAGGTCCCAGGCACTTTCCGTGTAAACGGTTCTGCCAAACGTATGCGCGAGCTCCAAGCCGCCTTCGAGACACCCCCCCGCGTGCGTAGTCCTCTCCCCTCCCCGCCCCTTCTATTCACGCGTGCCCTAGTACGGAAAATCTCTCGACTGGAAGAACGAACACTACACAGCCCACGATGTCGCCAGCGTCTTTCGACGATATCTCACTCAGATGCCCGTGAGTTCCGTCCGTCCCACCTTGCAAAAAAATTCCCTTATTTCTGCCCCGACCAGGAACCCGTCATCCCCCATGACATGTACCACGACGTGAGTCTTCTCTCTTCTCACTCCTCACATCCCTCATCTGTTCCTCAAGTTCCGAGACGTCCTCGGTTTGTGTCCACTCTCCATTCCCCATCTGATTCCCACCCCTAATCCCCTCATTAGCAAAGCAACCGTTCAACCATGACAACGTCGTAGCCACCTACAGGCGCCTGATCCCCCGCATGCCCAGAGCGAATCAATACCTCCTCCTCTACGTCCTCGACCTCTTGTCCGTTTTTGCACGCAAGTCGGACAAGAATCTCATGACAGCTACCAGTTCGTCCTTCCCTCTTCTCACCTCCCCTTCGCTTACCCTCCCCCCCAGATCTCGCCGTCATCTTTCGTCCCGGTCTCATCTCTCACCCTAATCACGAGCTTTCCCCCGGCGAACATCAGCTCAGCCAAAAGGTCCTCGAGTTTCTTATCGATCAACAAGACTGCTTCTTGCTTGACATACCACCTCCACCACGGTCAGATCCCTCCTCCTCATGGCGTCCACCACCCCGCGCTGCCCTTCATCCTTCACATGACCCCGACGATCCCGATCTTGTCCTACCCAGCTCCGATGACGAACATCCATCCACCGGTGGATGGAAGCTCGTCGAAAAAGACAACCGACGCGTCTCCCGCCGGCGCACAACGCACGAACCTCTCGGTGGGTTGCCCTCCTCTGCGCCACCGCGCCTTACCCTTCCACGTCGCTGAACACCGACTCTTTTCCCTTGTACTCCTCCACGGAAACGTTGTCATTCTTCATCTCCTGCTTCCATTTCTGATGCGATCGGCCTACATGTTATAGATTCCTTTGATCGCTCAGAAACACCACAGAGTTCGATTCAGCTCTCTCCTGTTGCCGAATGGCCTGCATCCAACCCAGGCAGTCCAACATCGGCCTCCCTTAATCGCAGTCGAACCCTACCATCCAAACGAAGCGGTAGCGATGATGACAGGCGCCGCTTGAGGCTGTTGAGGAAGCAAAGACCACATACACCTCTTCCGGAGGGGCTTTCCCCAGGGGCCAACATGAGCACCTAGCTCCTCGGTTCCGGAAGCAGGAAAACAAAAAGACGATCAATCCCGCGAGTGGCGAAACGATGTGATCAGGGTCAGAGCACCAGCGTGATATTATATCTGATCTGTCGAGGAGGGGTGGAACGAGTTGCGACGTCGCGCTACTCCCTGCCGGCCATTCTTGTATAGTTGTCATCATCATGACGCTTTCCTCTCTTCTGTGTGCGGTGCCTTGACTTTTTTTTTTTTTTTTTTTTTCGTTTCCCGTTACTCTTCCACCCGCTATGTGTATATAGTGTAGTATCGATAAGGACAGGGCGGTATTACGGTAATAATATCTGTACATTTTTAACTCCATGCCGAAAGCGACCCCCCAAAACGCGGCTTGATCCTCGACCGCAGCACCTCGACGGCGGTCACTTGGGAACGACACCACGCTGTCACACGTCCCGACTGTGGAGTGGGAGCCTTGCTTGGCTGAACGTCTGCAGCAGCCTAGAGTCGACGCCAGCAGTAAATGTACGCAGGTTATTTCTGGAAATGAGATTAATGGACCGTAAGATGGGGTCGGCACTGCAATATCATATTCGCATTAGCACTCGTTATTGCGGCCGACGTCTTACCATCCCTCTTGTCCTCCACCCTTCCTCCTCCCCCACTTCCAACAATGCAGCGTGATAACGACTATATGATGCGCCAAGTGCCATCCCACCCCGCACCGGCCTCTACCCCGGAGATGCAGAGTTATTACGATGACCCCGTATGTGGTTTCTCTTCTGAAGCGAATACAAATATAGTATAAATTATCTTCGTTGGAATGCTCGCCACTCTTCTTACCTTTACTACCACCACCAAAACACGCCTACTGACTGCTTTGCAGCCCATCCATAGCCAGCCCGGCATCCACGCTCCTTCACCCTTCCATTCGACAACAGACCTCTCCAACCCAAATTTTCGCAACACCCAACCCTCCGGTTTCGCTGAAGCACCCTACATGCCCTCTTCAAACCCGTACGAGAGCTTGGACGCTCCTCGCAATAGCGACTGGCTCGAGAAGACTCAAAAGTCCAACAAACGGTCCAAGTTCATTGTCAGTGCTGCTTCGCTGTCGCCACCTAGACTCACATGGTGACCCATCATTCCAGGTCATTGGCTCCGTACTCGCGCTTGCTGTTCTCATCGCAGTCGGTGTCACCCTTGGTGTCGTGCTCTCGAAAAAGAATAGCACCTCTTCGTCCACTAGTGCGCCTCCAGGCACGAACCCAGATGACCCCAGCAACTTCCAGAAGAACCCTGCTTTGAAGCAGGCGTTCTGGGGTGTCGCGTATACTCCCATCGGCGGCCAACTACCAGACTGTGGAGCAACCCTCGGTGAGTTCATACCTCTTTCCCCCGCTATGTATGCTCAACGGTCAACAGACTCTGTCGTCGAGGACATACAGGTACTTGACGTGGTATATTTGTTCTTCCAGCATTCGACTCACAGTTCTCAAGCTCATGTCTCAAATCACGACCAACATTCGTCTCTACGGTGCAGACTGTAACCAGTCTTCGCTCGTTCTTGCGGCTATCCAAGCCACCAAGGTCAACATGAATGTGTGGCTCGGAAATTACCCTGTGTCCACGGACAATGGGACTGCTTATGAACGTCAGAGAGGAGAGATCCAGACCGCGCTCCAGCAGTATGGTGCTGCCAACGTTGCCGGTGTGACTGTCGGAAATGAATTCGTCCTGGAGTGGGTATTTCTGCCCTGGCGTCCATCATGTCACTTATCTTGCCCAAACAGTTATATCAATGGCGCAGGTCAAACTGACCCTAACGGCTCCGCTGGAAATGCAGGCAGGTTTTCGTCATGGTCGCAATTTCTGCGTTCCACCTAATGTCTCATCTTAGCTGCCGCGATGCTTCTCCCATGGATCCAGGACACTCGTAGCATGCTTTCCTCGTTGAACTTGGGAAAGACTATACCCGTTGGTAACGCTGAGGCTGGGAGCTACTTCAACACGCAAGTGCTTGAAGCGGTGGACTATGGCATGTCCAATGTTCACGCATGGTTTGCGAACCAGAGCATTGAGGATGCTGCCGGATGGGTCTATGATTTCTTCCAGGAGACGAATGTCGACGCTGCCAAAATCCTTAGCAACAATCCTCACATGTACATTGCCGAGACTGGTTGGCCAACGGTATATGACCCTTTGGGCTGACCACACTATTGTACTGAACCCTGCTTGGTTAGAATACGTCGACATTCAACTACAACCCGAATGATGGCCCGTCGATCGCTTCCGTCGATAACTTGCAAGTACGTTTGTTCGAATTGTTAGCTCAGTTGGCAGTACTCAATCACTTTCAGTACTTCATTGATTCGTTCGCTTGCCAAGGCGAGTACTATTCCTGAGATTCACATGTGGAGCACGACTGATCCCATTGTGTAGCGACCCAAAACGGCACGCAATACTTTTTCTTCGAGGTGTGTTTCTACCTTTAATTTATTTTGAAATTACATCGGCTCACCGTGCTGTAGTACAACGACCAGCCATGGCAGGTGTGTACCCATATCCTCGAGGTCAATGACGTGAGAGTACTCACGCTGTACCCCAGGCCGATCTGTATGGTGGTGTCGAGGTAACTGTCTTTTGGTGTCAGTCTGATAGCAACGACTCACATGGTGTTGACAGGGTTACTGGGGTCTGTTCGACTCGAAGTAAGTCTCACCTTATGATCACAATATTTGATCAACAATGTTTTTGCAGCAAAAACTTCAAGAATCTCACCCTGCCCGACTGTTCTCAATCGGGTTAATGCAGCATCCCTTTTCGGTGGACCTGCCCTTCGATGTGCTATCTGTGACCCAGTTTTTGCACCTTCTCTTGATTCTTTCTTTGTATCTAATTGGACATGTATTTTGTTCTACCCTCACGGATCATGGACCCTCCCTACTTCATCCTATGACCCCGATGTCTCTATGGTTTTGCCGTTCCGTCCTCACCCTATCTGCCGGTTGCATGCCCGTCGAAACTTGGACCGTGTTGCTCGCGCAGCACACAGTTCAGGCATTGCTCCGTACACCCGCGCGACGGACCGCTCCGTTGAGACGACGATGGATGGGGAGAATCGATTCCATATGCCATTTAAATCTTGTGATACGTTTCATTATCGAACATGTTTATACCGTTGGCAAGGACCTTTACAGCCTTTACCCGACGTATTGCAAATAAAATAAATAGAGGACCTTTCTGTGCGATCTGAAACGTGTTGCCTAGTGCCCGATCAGTCCTACAGTGTCCAACAGTACAGGGCTGTCAAACATTCTGTCGCGAGCATCGCCGACATCGACAGGATTTTTCAAATAGATAAAAATTTCATTTGGAAAAGGTCTTGCTATGCGTGACAGTTCTTATCATTGTTTGCTACGCGAACGTCAAGCGAGAACGAGCGAGCGACGTTTTACACATAGGGAAACAAGGCTCACGTACCTAAGACTTTTTTTTTTGTCCGACCCAATAAAAAGGAGTGCATCAGCCGGGAGTCGAACCCGGAGCTAGGCCATGGGAAGACCCAATGTTACCGCTACACCACTAATGCTTGTTCTAGATAAACTCCAAGTCAACTATAAGTTATATGGACCTCAACAACCAAACGGTTGATGTCATTTCTACGCTGGAAATGGACAGCACAAAATTTCATCGCTCGCGTTGCATTCTCTCAAGTACCACAAGAAAGACACTCCTATCTTACAATTCGACACACCAGAGTTACCGTCTGGTTCCCGTCCAGGCGAGAGTGCTACCGCACACATTGAAAAAAAAAGGGGGGGAGGCTTCAGCAAGTTGCGGCCCATCCACCCGACGACGAAGCACGCATCAGTGGTGTAGCGGTAACATTGGGTCTTCCCATGGCCTAGCTCCGGGTTCGACTCCCGGCTGATGCACTCCTTTTCTTTTGCTCTCCAATACCTGGTAAGTAGTTCGGGAGCTTGGGGCCAGCAACTGAGCAATAGCAGCTTTCACCTTTGTGTGAATTGGTTAGACGACATTTTTCCAACTGCATCTGAGCGAGCACGTACCAAATTGTTATCAGACTCGCATGACACCAGGCTCTTACCTGGCGAGCCATCTCAAAGGGATTGATCACCCCACTTGCGAGATGAGAAGAGAGGGTCGTAATGGTGGCGATGGAAGTAACGTGAGCCCTGGATCTTTCAAGTCATATATTCGTCAGTATGTTGGACAGGCAAATCTCACAAAAAAAAAAGTATGCCAAGAGTCGAGATCAAAAAATGCGTCGTTTCAAGCCAGCTCTCCCTCGCTCCGCTCCTTCTCAACCTCCCAAATCTCTCTCGCACCCTCTCTGAACCAGACCACGTTCCATTCTACGAGACCCCTCCTCATCTCGAAAACGGCTGTGGGTAACGAGGCGACGAGTGCCAAGTGAGGTGTGACGAGGTGGTAGGTGAGTGTGACGGGTTGAGACGGCGACAAAGACACCGATGCGGATGGGTAAAACGGGGCTTTGGTATCCCACTTGGAGGGGTCGGGGATGTCAGCCTGTGGGGGAGGTTAGGCGAGGAAGAAACGGTTGTGGTAGATGGTACAACCGTCGAGGAGAGCGGGTCAGGCGATGTGTTGGACCTGCTGCGTGGTTCTCTTGAGATCAGTGAGGTCGTAGCTGGTTTAACTATGAAAACGTCCATACTTGTACAATGGTCCGAATGAGTTGAGCATTTGCAGGTAATCACAGCAGAGGTTGTGTGTTGCTTGGTCGACAGGAGAGGCATCGGTCGCCACGTAGAGTTTGCTTGTCGTATCGAATAGAAATGCCTTTGGTGATGAGGTATTCTTGAAAGGTGACTTAGAACCTAGACGCGGGAAAACGCGACGCTTTGTGGGGGAGACTTACGGCGCAAAAGACATTAAGTAAATTTTCGAGGTAAGGTAGAGAGTCGATGAGCTTGTGGATGACGCGCGAAAAGGCTTCTTGGAGCGAATAATCATAGACGGACGTCAGGTGGAAATTCAGAGGGACCTGTTCATATTCGGGCGATTCGTCTGCAAGTCGATCCGTGACGCGTTCATGGATCTGTCGAAAGTTTTCTGTCTCGGTGTCATCGAGCTGAACGTTTCGGGTGGACAGAGAAACTTACCAATCTTGTCGTCCTCCTGTAGTCTCTCTGCTTTGTGTACGAAGACCTCGAGGTTTATGTTTGGGTTGACTTGGCATGCGGCGACGATGAACTCGACAAGCTTGACCACGGGTTGTTGGTAAAGATCCTGTGCAAAGATGGGCCCTGTTCTCATGAGATGCCAACGTGCTTACTCGGATGTCAATGACGAACACGATACTAGAAAATTCGGAGAGAGGAGCCCCTAGCGTATCGACTGTGATGTTTCCAGGACAGTCCCATATCTCGAGCGGGATGAGAGTGCTGCGCGAGGATGTGTATGAGAGTGAAGAGAGAGGCGTCGAGCGGCGGATAACTCACTCGAACGGGTGCTTCGTGACACGCATTGTAGGTTCGAGGTAAAACGTTTGCTTTGGCGGCAAGTTCTTGAACAGTACTTGCAAGATGGACGTTTTGCCACTCCTGCGGAGCCACGTTCAATGATCGCGTCAGACGAGATGCTTTCATGGGATGAACCTTCTTGTACCCAAGAGAAGGACCTTTGAGCGATGTGATGGGACATTTTGCTGTGGCTTTGTGAGTTTGAGATAAGACTCTTGCTGTTGCTGAGGGGGACTCATGCACATGGGTCAACTGGTTCATGAACTCGATGGGATGTACCAACACCGCCACATAATTACTCAATTGGCTACACCTTCAACAAGGCTCGCTGGGAGTTTTGTCGACACGGAAAATACGCTCGTTCTACCACAACGCCCGTACGTTGCGCAGAGTCGACCGCAAGATACTTACTCGTGTAGGGACCAGATAGGCTTCGAGGCATTTCTTCCCACGACTGGCAGTTGCACGTTTCAGACCGAAAGTTGCCACTTAACCGGGTATTGATACAGTGCGGTGATTGTTCCGGCCTTGGTCACACTTTACCTCTCTTCCACGAATTTTGTTCACGTCCGTCGCCGCCGTAATGAAGTTTGGTAGGAAGATCACGGTACGCATCTCGATTCATTGGCTGTCATCTCGTGCAAATGCGTCCGTGATGTAGGCGAGCCTCTACGACGAATGGAAGCCGTTCTATATCGACTATAACCTTCTTAAACGGGAGCTCAAGGTTTTAGGCGTTTCATTCCACAGTTCAATTTTCCTTTAACCGCCCTACCTCCTCCCCTATCTAGGCTCGCACCACGTCCCACGATTGGGACAACGAGGATGAACGCGAATTCACCGCCATGCTCAAGCGAGAGCTGGACAAGATCCACGACTTCCAGAAAGAGAAGGTTGCTGATGACTTAGCATCAATCAACGCAACGCCACTCACGTTGCAATATTGACAGACCTCGGAACTCTCCCGACGTATTCGTGACGCCGAACGCGACGTGAAACGCCTCGTGGCTCAGCAGGACTCTCAGTCATCGTCCGAACCGTCTCCGATTTCATCCAGCGATCCCGAGTCTCTTCATCCGCGTGCTTCCGATTACGGTCCCGACGAGGGCTCCGACGATGAAGACGACCTCGAAGGAGGTGGTGATTCCTATGACGAACTTGAAGATCTTTTCCACAGATTGGAAGTGGAAGTGGCCACGCTCGTTGCAGATGTACATGATCTCGCCTTGTACACAAAACTCAATATCACAGGCTTTCTAAAAATCTTAAAGGTTCGTGTCATCATCTAGTCGCACGTCTCCGGTTCTGACGACTCTCCAGAAACATGACGTTAGTCATATTTTGCAAGGCTGTGTATTAGTACACTGATCTCGTTCTCAGAAACAAACAAACAGGCCACTTAAACCTACATTCATTCAAGATTACTTGGAAGAACGACCATTTTACAGATATAATTGGGATGCCCTCATCGTGAAGCTCTCGAAACTGTACAACCTTGTCCGCACGCGTGGTCACCCCGTCGTGGGCGATTCCAGTGCGGGTGGCAACCAGAGCGCATTCGTTCGACAGACGACGAAATACTGGGTAACAAGTTCTGCTTATCCCCGAACGTTGTCTCACCCATTACCAGGTGCACCCAGATAATCTTGTCCCACTCAAATTAGCCATTTTGAGACACCTACCTGTGCTTGGTTTGTTCCGTGTTCGCAACGAGTCTTTGTGAATCTGACATCGATCCTGGCTGACAGTGTTCAATGCGGAGAAAGAATTCGAACCCAAGGATGCAGGTGATTTCCCGAGTTCTCTTGATGATGTCTAATCTTACGAGCTTGAATAGCAATCACATCAGTATACTTTGACAATGAAGACCTGGACCTCTACCTTGGTCGACTCGAAAAGACCGAGGGTGCTGAGGCAGTCCGTCTGCGGTGGTACGGGGATGCCGACCTACAGACTGTAAGTCCGCAAAATATAAACCACCCCGCATTCAATGTCATTCCATTGACAGATTTTTGTGGAACGTAAAACTCATCGAGAAGATTGGACTGGAGAAAAATCGGTCAAAGCCCGTTTTTCCATCAAGGAGCACCTAGTGAACGCGTTCTTGCGAGGAGAATATACCGTGGATGCTGAAATGCAAGCTTTGGCCGACAGCGGCAAGAAAGGTCAGAGCGAAGTCGATTCGATGGTTCAGCTTGCCAGCGAAGTGCAATATCGCATATTGACTCGCAAGCTGGTTCCTGGTGAGGCGCCTTCCGAGCATATGTTTCTACTTTGTTGATGGCAGATCACCAGTCATACGGACCTTTTACAATCGAACCGCGTTCCAGTTACCGGGTGATGCTCGTGTGCGGATTTCTCTTGATACCGAGCTCACCATGGTCAGAGAAGACAACTGGGATGGGCGTGTACGCTCGGGGGACAACTGGCGGCGCACTGACATTGGGATCGATCATCCCTTCGACCAGGTGCCCGCTGAAGACAAGGAACTGTTCAAATATGGTATCCTGGAAGTCAAGCTGCAGACGCAGTTTGGCCAACAACCTCCCAAGTGGGTGATGGACCTAGTCCAATCCCATCTAGTTGAAGCTGTTCCCAAGTTCAGGTCGGTTGATAACGAAATTCGCTTATCCTTGTAGCTCATGCAGGTACAGTAAATTCATACATGGATGCGCTACCCTACTTCCTCATCGGACAGACCTTATTCCGTTCTGGCTTCCACAGAGTAAGTTGCGAAGGAAATGTGCAAGATAGTAAACGGTTTACTGAATGATCTCTTGTAGTGGACACCGACATCCTGAAGCCTAGCACTGGTTACTTGACGGTAAACCGACCTCAGGCATCGTCTTCGAGGAGTTCCTTGGAGCAGGGACGGTCCGGTGACACGACACCATCTCAAACGTACGCTGAGCCGGTCTCTGAAGGGGAAACTGACGAAGGCATGGACCTGACGCCAGCAAAGGATGAAGAGAGACGTATAGGTCTTCCTCACGTGGATGTTGCAGCGGCCATTGCGTATCGCGAGATATCTCTCAAGGGGCGCCACTATGGCCGATCGAATAGTGCAGGCCCGTCCCCGAGAGGAGAGGAAGAAGAGGAGGTTGACGAAAGTACACCATCGTTGGAAGAGCACCAGGAGGAACATGTGTCTGATCAACAACGTCCTCAGCAAAAATCGCTGTCTATCGATCCCTTGGCGTCATCAACGACATTCGACAAGACATTGAAGGAGCGGTTTAACGGAACCCAGAATGGTGACAACCAAGCGACCCCTCTGTCACCTGAGGCCGAGGGGATCACTGAAGAAGAAATTCCAGAACAGGAGAGACTACTCGTCCGTGACTGGATCGCTCCATCTGGCAAGAAGATCGCGGTGCCTGTTCGCATCGAGCCCAAGGTTTATTTCGCCAACGAACGGACGTTCCTGGCAAGTCTTTTTCTTCTTTTTTGCCTCGTTTAACATTCCGTTTCGTACTGAACCCACGGGGTTTCATAGATGTGGTTAAACTTTGCTGTCCTGTTAAGCTCTATCGCGACGACGCTCCTGAACTTTGTTCCTTCCGACGATTTCAGAGGGCTTATCAGCGCAGGGCTCTTCACGTTGGCGGCGCTCCTTTCCATCGCATATTCGGCGATCCTTTTCGTGTACCGTGCACTACGCCTTCGAGTGCGCAGTGCGGAAGGACTCTACTACGACAAGTATGGTCCGACCATCTTGTGCTTTGTGCTGTTCGCCGCATTAGCCGTCAATGTCGGGTTGCGCCTCGCTGAAATGGCAGAGCAGTGATATTTTTTGTGTAGCATGGACAACGTTTCAGGTTCCTGGCTCGGTTGCTTATTCCATTATGTATATGCGCATCATCTTCCCTCGCTTAGATTCTCAAGATCTTGTTCAGGTTTCCTCTCTTGTTATCCTCTTCTAAGAGTGACGAGTACGTGCGTGAAAAAGCTTGTGAATGTATAAATTTGTCCATTAGCAGTGGTTGGTTTTGGGAACGGTATAATGTATATTGAGGAATAAAAGGCTGGTATGCTCGAATATCCAAGCAAAAAAAAATAGAGATAGGTTTGAGAGCAGGATGGTATCAATGTTGACAGTGACAGCTAGCTGCCCAAGAGCATCCTTGGCAAGATCTATACTAGTGAGATGAAACCAAAGATGCGCAACCGTGATACGCGGGGAATTTTGCTGCACAAAACGGAGGTTCATGGGAGCTGAGATGCAAAGACGAAAGAGAACGACCAACCAAACGAGTGTACATCCGTCGCAGAGGGTATGAAAATCCTTGGACTGTCTAAATACTTTCCGTTCGCCATCCCACTCTCCTCGAACTCGTGACATTCACATCGAGCACTCTCCTCCACCCACACGCAGCCATCTAAACGAGGGCGTCGGCTATCGCGGTCCATATGCGTATCCGGGATGAGGACTGGGAGAGGCTCTGCCTTCACCTAACGCGCCAGGAATTGGCGTTCTGGATCGATCATCCATGCCTGCATACCCCATCGCCGCCTGCGGCGCTGGGGAAGCGCGACCCTGCATATCATACGCCATCTGTGGACCCGGACTCCTGATCCTAGCCATCTGTGTCATTGGGATGGATTCTGCGTCGTGTCCATCAGAGACGGTGTCCGTGAATGTGTTTGGCACCGGACCGCGGTATGGGTCGTAGTATCCGGCGGGTTGAGCATATACACTGGGCTCGTCGTGATATGGTTGGTTTGGGTTGAGATGAGGTAGGGGCGGAACTGCGTAGGGATCACCGGAACCATACATTTCAGGAACAGACGAGGCTGCGATCGAATTCGCGTATGCACCACCGGGGCTCGGTGCTCTCGTGAGGTTGGCATCAGAGTCGTTCTCTGGACCAAAGCCTGCCCTTCCGGTAGAATTCGTCGGAAGAGCATGCACGTCGTTGTGGTGTGAATTCAGCTCCGGCCATTTGATAGCTTCGCCTGTGTGAAGTATATCGTTCTCGTCAGTCCACATGAAACGCTTACGTAAAGGACGTACTGTCGTCGAAATCAGTGAACCGTTTCCTCGTGCATTTCCAGACGGAAAAGAGGACGATGCCAAGTGCCGCAATCCCACCGGCAACTGAAAGCCCAATGATAGAGCCGGTGTTAAGACCGCCACCGCTGGAATTGTCCGAGGTATTCGTTTGGGAAGGAGCGGCGCTCGGCGATGTGAGGCTCTCGGTAACGTAGGTGGTAACAACATTTCCTGCGGCATCGGTAGCGGTGGTGGGCACCACCGAGGTTGCTGGAGCTTGCGTGGTTGGAGCTGCCGCTGAAGTTGCCTGAGTGGTGGTTGCGCTGGCCACTGATGAATTTGGGGTTGCCGAGGTGGCTGTGGCAGACGGAGTAGGAGTTGATGACGAGGAGGCGGCGGCGGCGGTACTCGTTGTGGCTTGCGCTGAAGTCGCAGGAGCAGCAGTACTAGACTGAGAGGGACTGGTACTACTAGATCCTAGTACACTTGTGTCGGTGACTGCGCGCTCTCCGATCGGCTCGTGCCGTGATGCGAGAGCGGGGAGTAGCATAGCGGAAGCTACGATGGCGAATAATAATGAATGTGTGGCTCTCTTCATCCTGAGCAGGTTGGCCTAGTAGTGTGTCGAACGAAGATGGGTGTGGAATGAGTGTAGTCGAAAAATCCGCAGTAACGTCCACACCGTTGTTGTCGTTATGGGCGTCCCTGTGATCAACAACAAGCCTGACGCTGTCCTGGATAGCGTGTAACGAATTTGTTTTCTATTGAGCGCTTGTAAACGGCTTGCGAATGGAGAGAAACAGAAACCTCAGTGGAGAGAGCACAAATGCAAACGCTGTGCCAGTGATGAGTAGAAACTGAGACCACACGTGGCTGTGCGAAGCCATATGGAACTACGCAGCGCCTTCGGAGTTCACGCGATTGCAATGCCACGCTGAACTCAGACTTTTTCACTTTCTGGTAGACTTCAACTTGGGGGGTTGAGCGCGGCTACCAGTACCCTCGGAAAGTCTACGCTAAACACCCTACCGGTTTGAGTTTATTGGGTTTTTCATCGAACAGAGTACGTACCAGTCGGAGTATGAATTCACGCTACCCGCGGTGTGGGATTCGTTGATGGGCCAGCAAAACGAAAATTCACATAACATTCGCAACATCCAACATACAGTATCCTACTCGACCAGTCAGTGATCTGATGGTTTCCGACTGAACTTGCCAGGCACAAGTTCCCATTTTGTCATCACATGGACTGCCTGACCTCAGTCTAGCGACCTCCTTCCTAACAATTTAGCAATCTCCCGGTGTTCCTGGAGCCAAGCAGGGAATGGTTGTTCCTCCCCTCTACTGCTCGATCCCCGCATTTCGATCAGGTAGTTGCAAAAAACTATGAGCGTCCCATAGCGGTATCTATACGAGTTAGTGAGTAGATGCTCTGATGTGAAACTACCATCAGTGCCTCACAAGTAATTCACGGCAATGTTCATCAGCTTCCCCTGCTTCGCGCTTCCTCTCTCGCATGCTTCCACCTTGAGCTTGTAACTGTATCGTGATCGTTGTGATCAGCAGAACGTGATAAAAAAAAAGAACGAGTCACCTACTCGTAAATGGCTTTCCTGAGGTTCTGCACATCTTGCATCAGGTCGATTACACGGTCGGTCAGGCGTTTTGCGATCTTGCCATGAGAGAGTACGCCAACAAGCTGCAAGATCGTCTTGTACTCCCCTGCGGATGAGGTTAACCATCAGTTTAGCTGCAAAGACGAGTGTGAATACCTTGCAAGTAAGCTTCCTCCTCGGACGGGCCATCGATTGAATCACAGCTCAACATACTCATGTCCTCAGCGACACCCACACTCTCTTCCCCATCCCAATTCATGACAGTTGAAATCAAGCATGCAGTCACCATGCCAGTGGTGGTACGACCCCTGCCCATCTGACAGTTGAAGATGAAATCACCTGCTTGCGCGTATCCAAGTCGAACACGATTCAAAAGCTGAAAAAGTGCATCGGGGAGCGGTGCTTGTTCGTCGGTCTAAATTTCGGTGTCAGTCAGTTGGTAAATATGGTATGAGATCCCCCACAATTGCCACACGGTCATAATCGATCTAGTATCGAAAGTGGTCAGCTGGGACGTCGAACATGTCGGACATGACAGGACCTTGTAGCCTTCCTTCGCCACGAGGTCAAACACGTCCCGTGGTGTCATGATATCTTCCTCCGAAACTGTTTCCCATATGGGTATGATCGTGAATACACCAGGACGCTCTTCTACTTCGTCGTGAAGCAAAATACGGTCACCGCCTTGACGAAGTTCCCGAAGGACATCCTTCTTGAAACGTTCTTCCATGGTCTCCACCATCGTAGTGGTGACTCCCGTAGCTCTATACATCCGAATTAACTCTCATCTTGACGCGAAAGAGATAGCCATACTCAACGTTTTCTAGGGGCTTGTCCACCAGCCGCAGAACATGTGGTCGGCCAGCGACATAAACGACCGGCTCCTGTTCAAGTCAGTATGCAATTGCGTCGCCAGTTGGAAAATTTTAACAAGACCTCTCTCAAAGAAGTCCAAAACACCATATTTGTCCCCTGTGGACCAGCATCTACCCGCGCCAGCGCTCTCCGTAACCTGTGCGAATATGAGCAAGGATTCGCCCAACTATTGATCAAGACACACCCTTGTACAGTAGGCATTCCGCTGGGTTCATTGAGTAAACGAGAGTACTAGAAAGGAAGCATGGAGAGCCGAAACCATACCTTCCACAAACCATCTTCCCGTCATCGACGCATTCGAGACGGGCAATAGAGACTTCCGGGATGGAGCCTAGTATGAGGGTCAAAGGCACACGACGGAAGTTAGGTGATCCGTCGATCCGCCTGCCTCACGAGATGTGGTTGAGTGTCATGTATATTACCACGATGATAAACGCACTCCGGGAGGGTCATTTTCTGCAAGTTTGAAAAGAAATCACTCTTCAAAATTGTGGAGGCTGACAGGATGCTTCCAGAGCGATTGACCACGACCTGTTTAACTTCGTCAGGGTGCGCAATACTATCTATCCGCTCCAACGGAATTAGTGCTTTCAGACCGCCAGAAATGAGGTCTTTTTTGAATGTCTTGATGACTGTTCGTAGTTCATAAGCACGTGCTATGATAAATGACGAGCCGTAATTATACATACCTGGCCTGTTCTCGACGAACTTCTCGAAGGTTTCAACAGACTGCAGGGTATCAGCTTCCGTTGATTGCAAATAAGCCTGGAAGACAACGAGCTCAAAGTATCGCCGAAGGTTTTGTATTCCTGAAAACTCGTTAGTCTGTATCATGCTTTAGGCTTTGAGCAGACCTTTAGATGTATGAACGCGCTTCTGCTTCTCGTCAGTGGCTTGCTCTGCCTTCGCACGTTCCTCCTCAATAGAATCACGCAGATTCAGAACTGTTGCACACCGATCGATAGCCTCGTCGACACCACTTTTCACTGCTGGTCCTTGACGGACGATGCGAAGGAAATCTCAAATGGGACTTTAGATGGGTATAATAATGGAATGAGACATGAAAGACATACTGTCCACAACTTGGTATGACTGTCGCAGATTCACGGGCTCGTCTTCCGCACGTGAAACGGATGTTGAAAGGGAACGTGATCGGGCAAGTAGCCGAGGGGATGCTTGAGCGAGCAGTCTGCTGTCTTTCAACCATTGTTGGATTAAAAGGAGCAGGACCTGAATTAGGTCAACTAGAAGTTCATCTGTCCAAGGTGATCGATCCTCACTGAAGTCAGCGTACTTCTTCCTCGCCCTAGTTGGCAGTTCACGACAATTGCAGTATTCATGAAGTCAGTACGGACTACTAACTCCATGAGTTCGCTGATATCGGACATGTCCGGTGGACGTTCCGCGGTGATTGGGATACGAGTATATTGCACTTCAATCCCACAGCCCGACTGCCGTGATGCCATGATGTCCTTGAGGACAGCGACATCCTCAGATTGGACTTCTTCCCAGATTGGTATGACGGATCCATCCGACGTTTCTGTGTGTAGCAGAAGTCTTCGAGGGGTGCGAACATTAACAGTGTTGACTAGCATGCACCAGAATTTCATACCTTCCATCGAATGTGTCTAGTTCCGCGAGTACATCATCTTTGAGACGTTCCTCGAGTACCTCTAAGCGTGAGGCAGAGATCCCACCATAATCTGCATTGAACGAGGTAAAAGTGCTGCCCACGTAGACAGACAAGCCAGTCACCTTTCATGTTCCTTAAAGAAAATCGCTCTCGCCTCAAACAGTAGGGGGCGCCATTGATATATACAATAGGTTCTTCGCGGAGGGTTACCCATACCACTTTGTTGGCATTTGGGTGATGTTCCTTGACCAACTGGACTACCTTGTCGATTGCTGATTCGGTTGGTTGTCCACACGCGTAGATATTCGTGCCAGTAATGTTTCTGAAGTTGATAACACCGCGAACGGATTGCGAGACAAGCTGTGACTCCGACAACCATTGGTCAGATTTCAGAAGGGTACTAACCCCATCTTTCAGAAAGGACAGAATTTACCGAGACAAGGATAACCTACCTTTCTCTCAGAATGATGCCACTGCGATTCTAGATGAAAAGAAGAGTCATGGTTCGTCTCCCTCGCATCAGAACAGGTCTGACCTTTACAACGTGGTCACTGTATTCATCTCCAAGTAATTGGCCACCGGCGATCTCGACGTTGTTCTTTTGCCCAGCAACAAGCGACTTGTCCTCTGCCCCTGATCGAGACAGAAGCGAGAGGTCGTTTATGGGGGCAAATACGTTCAATCGAGATCCCCGCGACTTTCTAAGAAACATCACCTGACTAAGCAAGAAAAAAAATTGTAAGATTTAGTGCGATGATTGTGTACTAAACGGGCTTACTTCCAGATCTCCGTCCTCGCCTGAACATGTTTCAGGGTGAGAGCAGTGGCGAAGAAAAAGAACAAATTAACGGCGAACCTTGAGCCAATCTGAGAATGTTTGCTCGAAGTCAGGAACGGAGTCAACATAGCTTGCGAAAGCGATCATGAAAAAACTAAAAGAGCGAAGCCTCAGACTCTGGAGTCGACCTTGTCTAGCATGTTACGCACTATTTTTCGAGCGACCTCCCAGCTTTGAGTAGAATGTCTTCCCTCTTGGCACCGTCATCGTCAGGGGTGGTGAGTGAATAACGGACCCGATGGACCAGGACATCTTCCCGTAGATTTGTTACATGATCGCCTGGATGAACAAACTCCGGTCAGTCTAGCTTCGCTGACCCCGTACGCCGAGACCGAAAAATGACGAAATCAAGGAACGTACAAGTATCAATGACACGGTCGACTACTTTTTTGGCTTGAAGACCGTGGTCTAAGCAACCGAGGAGGCTGAGGATGACGCCATAATTTCCCTGGTGTGCCTTGCGTAAATTTTCCAACAAGACGGGGTGTGACATTAGTAAGGCGATGGCTGATTGTGAATGCAAGTCTAGAACAGGCGAATTGGCTGGATCGGGCACCAATCTGGCTTGTAACAAAATAGGACACACGTTGTTGTAAAACATATGTCAACCTAAGCAGGGACCTGTTTGAATCCTGTTGGGCACTAGCGTTTTCTAATACCTGTGCAAGCTTCATATCCGCTGCGGGCTAAGTGAGGGACTGGTTAAATCCGTCAAAGAGCTCTGGCACGGATCGCGTTACCTGACTCCTCGGCTGTAGATAACGATCAATGAGCTCGGCAACTAATGATGAATTAGACGCCTTACGGTACTGATACCTGGTGCGACAGTTCCTTGCTTGGTGGTTCCAGAAGGGAACACGAAAGATGACTTGGCAGCATAGGGGTCGTCTAAACCTCGGACAAGGAGCATTCTCCGGCGAACAATCAGGGCGGCAACCATGGCAAATGTGGTCCGTACTGCACCCATGCCGCAACTAAAGACGAGAGCGCTTCGGACGGGGTCGGCATCTTTGATGACGCGGAGGTAGGCATCCAGATAGTTGTCCTGGGCGGGCAGATGCACATGTATCAGGACGGGACATGGCAAAGTAAGCGAGATTGATTACCTCTATTGGGCGATCAGGAGAGATGGGGATGCTGGGCGGGTTTAGTACATCACATGACGCTGGAAGAAAAGACATGCCGGTGATACTGCAGATGGTGAATATGACGTAATAAGAGGGAAGGGGGACTGACCTCGACGTTCCATCCATCCAGGCGCAAGGTCTGCCAGAGCTCACGTGACGTCCTGACGTTTACATTATCCACGTGCGTCCAAGTCGGCAATATCGCGCCTTCGCCACTCTCGGCAGCTTTCGGTGCGACGGCAGATCAGTATCACTCGTTGCGTGCCACGACAGACGGCCCACCGAGTTCGTTGTGGGTCAAAATAAGCCCACCGTATCTAGCCAAATCGAGCGTCAGAACGGACACGGCCCAGTGAAGCTCAACACGTCCTACTTGCTGGCTTCTTGGAGGATGTCGTGCTTCAACCGATCTTCGATCGCCTCCAGATTTTCCGCCCGATCAGATAGGGAAAGCGTCTTGCGCGGCTCAGACGCATCCCGCAGGACAAACGGACGTCCGGATATGTAAACTAATCGATACACACCCAACGGCAGTTCGGTCAGGCGTGGTCATGCAGCACAACGCCTCAGGGAAAGACATGAAAACCCACCAATCGGCTCCTCTCGCGTGGAGAACCAGACAACGTGGGAGGGGTCACGCGTGTCAGGACGGCATCTGAGCGCAGATAGTATCGCACGAAGACCCTGCGTCCGGGGTTGGGCGACACCAAATACATTGAGGTTGCCTTGACGGGGTGCTCTAAAGTTCGGCGCGCCGTGGACGTTCAGATCCAGATCCAGAGCCCGTCCTAGCGGGAGCCGTGAATGAGCACTGATCAAGGGATCCTGGCTAGCAACCACTAACCAGAAGGATAATAGTCCGTTTTCAGGATGAAGCCCCTTGATAATACACTCCCCGTTCTAGTCTTGACGATCGATGGCTCTGCGCGTTTAAGACTGACCATCAGATCAAGGGGTCGCACCTCGCTGACGTGCGTGGTGTCTGTAATATTGTTCATGAGAGAAGGTGACGGTGCGGCAGACTTGTCGAGATGAGGAAGCCGAGCCGACATCGGACGGGCAAGACCAGATCCGCGCTCCTGAGCCTTTTGAGCGTCGTCCAACAGATGTGGTCCAAAACGTGACGCTGGCGAGCTCGGCACGCTGTTCGCTGGCCCATAGCAGATAAGTCACGTGTCCTCTGGCATTGTGGATGGACCTCTCTTTCTTACCTCCGCGTCGACGACACCGAGTCTGTTGCTGTCTTACTAAAATCACCGGATATGAATGCATCTTACTTCACATCATACTCATTACCCCAATGTCGGCTTAGTAGGTTGACATTTCAGCGCGCCACCGCCTCCCATAACTCTCGGTCCGGGAGACCCTCTCAATCTTCCCCGGCAAGTATATCCGTCTCTCTGCGTGATAACCGGATCAGGTCGATGAATTTCTTGACGCCGCGCCCCGCCAGATCACGCCAGAACCATCCTGCATGTAGACGCCAATAGCAGGTCATCCCCACCGTTGCAAAGGAAGACATCCGGTTCGAGACTATCTCACCCCATGATATTCCTGCGGACTCTCTCGCCCTTCTGGGTGTAACATACCCTTTTTGGCCAAAGTAACGTACCTTCTGAGCAGGGTGTCTGTGCCTCTCATTTCCATGAATGAATACCGAGCTATCCCATGCATGGGCCTTCAAAATACTGCGATGCCGTTGCGTTCCGAAAAGTATAAGACCAGTCGCTCCGTTCGCCTGACAGATGACAGGAAATGTCAATAATGTCTCCTTCCACACTCTTCTTAGCTTTCTCTGTCTCCGCGATCGCCCTTTTTGCTGGCTATGCAAAGCGCAGGTCATCTCGTCCGTCCAACTTTCCCCCAGGTCCTAGGGGTCTGCCCCTCTTGGGCAATGTGCTCGAGATAAATGCTTCTGAGCCCTGGCTTACCTTCACTCGGTGGGCATCGTCATACGGTCCGTGTCATGCTTGTACCAAGACCACGATAGTCATGTCCGTTTCGTGTCTAGGTGACCTGGTGTACTGCACACTTTTCAGACGACAGATTCTCGTCATTCAGACCATGGACGTCGCGAAAGCACTACTGGAACAGCGGTCGACCGTCTACTCGGACCGACCGCCGGTCAAGATCCACGAAGAGTACGTCTCCCACACCAGCTTCCCGATCGTCTTACCTACCAGTTTGCTCAGTGTCGGCACCGAGTTCAACAGTGCACTACTCCAGTATGGGGAGAAATGGCGACTCCATCGAAGATTGTTTCACCAATCGTTTTGCGCTGAAGCTGCCCGCGATTATCTCCCGACTCAGTTGCGAAAAGCCCGCCAGCTATTAATAGGCGTCTACAATTCACCTGATCGTTATCAACGGCAAATTGAACTGTAAGCTTCCTTGATATCAACCAGCCCACATGAGATACTGAGAATCGTTAATGCCACACAGTTATGCTTCTGCAGTGATCATGTCAGCTGTTTACGATTACGAAACTATTCCGAATGACGATCCCCTTGTACTGGCGGCCGAAAGGGCAATTGAGGTATTTGTGAAAGTGGCGGGGCCTTCGACTGCTGCAATCTTGGAGGCCTTCCCTTTCCGTCAGCTTCGATTTCCTCAGCTTGCCCTAGCTTCCTGCTGACAGTGATTCTCAGTGCTCAAACTTCCCGTCTGGTTCCCCGGTGCTACCTTGAAACGCATGGCCATACAAGCCAAAAGCAATTTGCATGAGATGATAGATGTGCCATTCCGTTATGCTTATGACCGAGTGGTGAAGTATTTGTTCATCTCCGTTGCTCAATCGATCACCTAATGCCGTTCGCTCCTCACATCAGATGTCCTGTGTTTCCGGGAAATGCATGATATCCGAGTCCCTCAAGCGCTTCCCTGGATCTAATTCCGAAGGTTTTGAACTGGCACTGAAGTCCTCTTCTGCAACAGCTTTTATCGGTCAGTTATAGATTCATTTTGGTTTGCTGCACCGATTGACGCGGAACATGGATAGCTGGTGTTGAAACAGTATGTGTCCCATCACCCCATTGTGCAAACTCTCATACAACTGAACAGACAGCATCCACCTTGATTGTTTTCGTCCTGGCGATGATGCACTACCCGGAAGTCCAAGAACGTGCTCAGAAAGAAATCGACGCCGTCGTTGGAACGCACAGATTACCGGATTTCGAAGACAGGTCATCCCTTCCTTACGTGGATGCAGTTCTGCGTGAGACATTGAGATGGCATCCTGTGTTCCCGTTAGGTAAGTAGACGTGTAAAGAGTATATCGTTCACCATGATGAATTGTCGAAAGGCCTGCCGCATTACACAACCAAGAGCGATGTCTACAAAGGGCATTACATTCCCGAAGGTGAGAAGCTTTCCCTCCTCACACTTCTTCATTCTGACGGGGATCTAGGTTGCGTTGTCTTGGCTAACCTTTGGTATGTCTGCAGACCATCGTACTGCATAATTATTGCTCATCTATTACAAGGGCAATGTCAAGGGATGAGGTTAAATACCCCAATCCCACCGAATTTATACCCGAGAGGTTCTTCAATCAGGATGGTGAGCTCAATGACGATTCCGTTGCGTTGGCCTTCGGTTTTGGACGGAGAGTTTGGCAAGATACTTCCATCGTGTGGTCTTAACTATACAACTCACATCCGATTCAGCGTCGGTAGGCACTTCGCAGACGCTTCGGTGTGGATAGCAATTGTCCATCTACTTGCCATATTCAAGTTCATGAAACCGGTGGACGAGAATGGCGTTGAAATGGAACCAAACCCCAAATGGTCAACCGGACTTATATCGTGAGTACATTTATGCGACTTTTTGGAATTTGAATGACCATGATCGTCCCCAGGCACCCCCTCGAGCTCAAATGTCGTGTTGTTCCCCGGTTTCCTGGGACGGACACAGACAAATTGATGGAGATTATACGATCCAGCGATTGAATGTGGCATTGATGACCATCTCTCGCACGGATCAAGACTGGTATCATTGAAATTTTTGTGTTGATATATGCCATCATTTTCCAAGGACGGGTATATGCTCTTCCTTCGGCCTCTGTTCCTCTTACTCGCAGACTTTTGTGATTCCTCTCGGAAAGTAGATATCATACCGTTAGATTTCAACTCTGAGTCGTTACGTCGGTGAACATCGAGTGAGTACCACACCATACCAGCCGAGAATTCGGTCTCCCGATGAATTCCGCTCCCCTGAGACCCCATGACTTACAGCAGTTGGACTCGAGGTCGATTCTGTGGTCGCCTAAAGTCCGTTTGGCCTTCGCGAACTCTCCCACAAACTTCGTGATCTCTCTTCACAGGTAAAATGAGTCCAGCTGGACAACTGCCCCGGCCGTGTTCCGCCTGCTATTCTGGTTATCATCATCACCGATCATCATCCTTGAGGTAAGGCGAACGTCATTGAGCAAACGCGAGGTGACAAACCTTGACGTGAGTTAACGTGTTCATTGCTTCGACCAAGAAATTTGGGATCACGATTCGATGGCGCACCGTGACATCGTGCGGTCCCCGAGCCATGGTATCATTGAGATCGAAATGTTTTATGTCTTGATCGCCACTTATCGTGGGATGGAGCTTGATGACATCGCGGTCGGGGCTACTGACCGTGAAAAAAATATACGATATGGATGTTCTTCTCTTCTTTGTCCAACCTTCTCATCTGAAGTCCGAGGGGGCAGACCATCTATTTCTTGACCCCCCCCCCCAAAAAAAAAAAAAAAAAAAGGTGGGAAGCGCGGAGGTAAGTACCAACTCCGAGATTTCGAGATGGCATGTGGCGAATTCATTGGCTGACCGCCAAGGTCAATCGAGCCTGGGCGACGCGACAGCACTCACCGTATTATTACATACCGTGCTAGCTCGAGGGATCTTTGGGTCGGGATTGACATGGTGACATTGTTCTCCGTTGACAGAAAAACACCGTGTAAGATTCGCGATCAGGATGGATTGCCTCGGTACACACAAAGACGTACATTCAAATGCAAACGTCATTGGGGTCATCAAGCACTAATTGATCGACGAGGCAACCGTCATCACACTCTCCAGGAACAATGCAAAAGGAAACTCGACTTGCCGGGTATTAGCGACTCGGAGACACTTGGCGTTAGACTGTACTACTCATTAGGAAAGGACATACGAAGCGGCGTCCGGTGTTCAATGTCTTTATGTTAGTAGACATTTATCTTGCGCCTTTTAGAAAACGATCGACAACGTGGAAAGCAGACTATCACGACACACCTGCAAGGTGCCTGCCTAGCGGCTTATCTCACTCCAAAACGAGGCCAACCGTCTCGCTTGTAGGATCGCCACATCCAAAGAGGGGTAAGGGAAGCGCTTGTACAGGAGCCAAGACATTCCCCAAAAAAATTGGTTCCGCATCGGTGTTAGGATGCTCGAACCTGGCATCCCGCCAGAGATGGACGATATTGGTTGTTCCTGCTAAGCCAAAATTGAACATGACATATTGATTTGTAATTCTCGGAATTGTCTTCACCCCTTGAGATGCGAGTAGCCCTCAGCCCTCCACAGGAGTGTGATGCTACCCCCAGTTTAATGTTAATGCTGTCCTAGATCATGCCTCGATTGCCATTTCTGCCTTTCCACACCACTCCTTCCTAAGCATGTTCAGTAGTATGCCGCGTGAAGATGTCCGACTGCTTGTATACAGGCTCCTTCACTCCGTCGGCCATCCACGTTTGCAACATAGTTTCATGAGACGAAACTCCGAAGGACGAACCTGGGCGGTAACTTAGTGTTAAGCCGTGGTATGCAGTTGACACACTGAAAAGACAAAACGAGCAGATGGAATAGGCACCGATGACCGAGGCCACGCCCGGTCTCTTGAACAACCATAGTTTCTCAAGTCACGAGTGCACGGTAAGCGGAACCCGAGCTTGATGGATGGTGGGCTGTATTTCTCGAGTCGGTTTCTTGGTCATGCGGCCATCAAGGATGGATTGCGGATGAGTCAGCTATTGTCCTCGGTGAATCAACAAATGCTGAGGTTGTTCCCAGAGACGGATCTGAGGCATTAAGGGCGGAAGTGTGGGGTTACTTCTGTGTGGGGTTCCTGGTGAGGGCGTGTCTCGTGGAGTGATGCGCAAGTATTGTCATGGGAGGGCATGGCGGTGTGACGCTGCTTTGGGCATCGTTCGAGAACCTTGGTGAAATGGCTATAGCAGAATGGAGAATAACGGCATTAGGCTGGTTCAGTATGAGACGATATCAAAAGTTGGGAGGGATTCACCAGAAGGAGGGAAAGACAGTCGGCCATTATTGGCCACTTCAAGTCAAGTGTGGTGACGGCGCAACCTGTTGGACGACGAACGCTTACCAAGGGTTATCGTCGGGAGATAAGACCTCTGAGACGTTGGATGAACATCAGCACTCTCCCGGGCAAGATAACGGAAACAAGAAACCGACTTTTCATCCTCAGATGGGCTTTGCTATCTCGTCTATCAATTAGCAGCGCCACCGACCCAAATCGGGATGTTGCGCCGAGCTCCGAACCGTTGAAAACGATAGACGGAGAACTCGCTCGATGGCTGTTTCTTCTAGCTCCGTTCTTTTACCACTAACTTTTACATCCCCACTCACTTCACCATGTCCTCCCCATCGAAGCCAGTCAACATCCGCCACTCTCTCCCCTTCGACTCGGCTGCTTTCACCCCCTCCGGCACCCCCGATGTCCGGGCTCTTCGCGCTCAGTATTCTGGAACGCCCCCGGTACCCAACATCCCAGCGCGGTACACTCCTCCGGTGGCTTCCTCCTATTCGAGCTCGGCTCGAGACGGGTCTCCAAGCGCGAATCTCTCCGCGAACGAGCTATTTTCTAAACTACACCGTCAATCCTCTAGCGCAATTAGCGCAAAGCGCCCGGCAGGTGCTGTGGCTTCTGCGAGTGCTGTCGACAACAATATAGTAGATTCAGACAGCCTTCCCACTGAAGACAAGGCTAGAATACTCAAACGTCATCTGCTGTTATGCGGAGAACGCCGCCAGAGTCGTACAGACTTGCGCTCTTTAGACGGCTCTGATCAAGATACACTTGACATAGATGAACCTTCTGTAGGATCGTTGCAGCGAGATGCTACCGAGACGTTTTCTATACCATACCATGCTCCGGGCACAGACGTTACGTGAGTTCACCCTCATAACTACATGATCCGACCGTGATTGACTGCCATCATGCTTTTAGCCATGACATTTACAAGTGGCATGTGGATCAGAAACGGCAGTCTGGTCGCCAGCGCGCGTCGTCGTATGCAGGATCTGTTGCGCCACCGAACCCTGTATTCGAACATATCCACGAGCCCGGTGGTTTCAGGCGAAACTATGTTCTCTTACAAGCAAACGAGCAAGGCATCAATGAAAGGCGAACAACGAACAATTTCATCGATTTTCTTTATATCTATGGTCAATTTGTGAGTGAGTTTCTTCCTTATCAGAAACAGTTGTCACATTGGTATTAGGCAGGAGAGGACCTCGAAGAAGACGAAGACAGAACCGAGGACGAGGAATCTGTTGAACAACCCGGTCCTTCAACGGCACCCACTGCCAACGAGACTCGACCACTGTTGAAGTCGACTAATCGGTCACGCTCTCGGTCTAGGCGACGGGCCGCGTCCGCCGGTGCTCACGGTGACGCAACCGTACTACAGGCTGTACTGATGGTGGGCATCTCGTGCTGCTCCTCACGCGTCATCCTGACACCGCCCTCTCACCAGCTTCTGAAATCGTTTGTGGGGACTGGCGTGTTGTTCCTCGGAAAAGCGTAAGATGCTCTCGATTCAATGGTTCCGTTGGTGATCCCCACAAACCGAACAGATTCGCCAATGGAGGGCTTGTCTTTTCCGCCATCACTATCGCAATTGTTGCATCGATCTGCCTATATTCATTTTTACTCTTGGTCCAGACAAAATTTGTCGTTTCTGGTTCCTTCGGAGGTGAGTGACTCGCACCCATCAAATCAACACGACATTCACATAAAGTGTAGACATTGGCGGCGCGTTATACGGACCATGGATGCGATATTCGATCCTCTTCTCCATTACAATATCTCAAATTGGATTTTCCGCAGCTTACACCGTTTTTGTGGCGGAAAACCTCCAGGTTAGCTTTTTTTTTTTTTTTTCATCGAACAGCATTGTAACGGCATGACTGACTTCCACAGGCATTTGCTTCCGCAGTCACAGGTTGCACGACCAGCCTCCCCGTCCCATTCTTTATCCTCATTCAGCTAGTCATCTTTTTACCATTGGCCCTCATCAGAAATATTGCGAAACTCAGTACAACTGCCCTTATCGCAGACGCTTTCATCCTCGCTGGCTTGCTTTATATTTTTGGAAGTGAACTTTCCATCATCCGTGATAGGGGCTTCGCGCAGGTTCAGATGTTCAATCCGCGAGATTTCGCTTTGTTCATCGGGTGAGCGTTAACCCCAACTAAGTTTACAGTTTTCATTGATGGTGCTGTGAAAGCACTGCCGTTTTCTCGTTTGAAGGAGTAGGCTTGGTATGTCTTAAATTACCAAACTCGACTCCCCAAGGTTTTGATGGACAATTCAGGTTATCCCAATTACGGATGCCATGCGCGAACCGCACAAATTCCCCAAGGTTTTGACTGGTGTTATGATCGGGACACTCGGTACTCGTTGCCTCTCATCCTGTCTGTCATTGTTCGATACTCACTTCTTGCCCAAGTGCTCTTTGGCGGAGCTGGCGCTCTTGCGTATTTGGCTTTTGGATCGGACGTGGAAACAGTCGTCCTCATCAACCTTGACGAGACGAATAAATTCACACAAGCTGTCAGTTCGCTCACTTCTCAGAGTTTCCAGTGGCATGATAAACTGGGTAAAACAGGTCCAACTCCTATACTCTGTGGCGATTGTCTTGTCTACCCCACTCCAATTCTTCCCGGCCGTGCGTATTTTGGAGAATGGACTCTTTGTGAGGAGCGGTAAACAAGATCCGCGCGTGAAATGGCGTAAGAACTTTTTCCGTTTCGGTCTGGTGATGCTTTGCATGGTGATCAGCTGGGCTGGTGCTGTGGATCTCGACAAGTTTGTTGCGTTGATCGGCAGCTTCGCGTGGTAAGTTAGATCACAAACCGCATATCTTGCGGAGAATGACTCAATCTTCCAGTATCCCACTGTGTTATATATACCCTGCGATGCTGCACTACAAGGCGGTGGCCAAGACCCCGAAGGAGAAGATCGGAGACATCCTGCTGGGTGTCTTTGGGGCGGTTGTGATGGTATTCTCTACTACTCAGACTATCAAGGAAAGCTGTCTCACACGTGTTTCGCGGAATGATTCTGATTGTATCCACAGCTCATGGCTCAGCCGAAGCCTGCACCCTTGCCAGCTTCTGGAAGGTGCTGAGTACTCGAGGTCAGGATGAATGAGATACGGATATGGGATGGAAAGTAAGGTTGTCGTCTGGCATTTCTTCAGATCTCGTTTCGTTAGAATGTTCTCCCTTGTAATGAATAACTGGCAGACGTATTACCTGCGAACCGTCCGTCTTCGCGATGCTGACTATCGATTCTCCGCCCACACAGGAGAGAACGTGCTCACACGGTGAGGATGTGCATAAGGACTGTTGCTCGAAGTCTGAGTATTGGTGAGCCCATGCTGCGTGCTGCCAACAACACTCGAGGGCGTATCTGCCACGAAGTGACTGCGTTCTTGTCGTGGGTAGATTGCCGGGTTATGCTTCCTCAGCGCTCGGCGCGGTCGTGAGATTGCCAACTTGACCACATTCCCGCAACTACTCAGGCTGTCAGATTGCCGGCCAGTTCAACGTATGCCCAAGCAGTTAGTACACATTCTCTTTGGCTCTCAGATCCAGAAGCACTGCGAAGCTGGCCATACGCAAATTGGTGATAAAGGGGCACGGTAACCGACGGGGATTGAGGCAATGCGGAAACGTGTAACCCCTTCGTTGAACAAGGTTCGCAGCTCGCAGACCCTCCTCACCGAAGCCACGATGGAAATCGTACATAAAGACTAATATATGATTGACCATCCCGTGTTTTCCTGCTGGAACCCATCCTTCTATCCCTCTTGCAGGTTTCGCGCCTTGGACGGGCCAAGTAACTATTTTGTATTATGTCTGTATCAACTAGTGATTCATCGACATCCGCCAACCAAACTCGGGTCCGACGAAAGCCAGCTCCCAACCTAGAGCTGGAGACGCGCTACCCGACGCCAGACCCCGGCGATCCCTTCGCACCGCTCTCCGTCCTTCGGAGTCGTACTGCCAGTACTCTGAGCAGTGTCGGCGCTCCGCTCTCCTTTCGCGGCGAATCTACCTCACATCTCCCAACCCTCCCTTACACCGGCGGCAGATACCCGCCGGACATATATCAAGCATATCTTAACCCTGATATGCTGCCGGCCACGACGCCGGCCACGACGCCCACGAGGAATTTGGGTGTTGTGACGACGTCATTCACTCAAAGTACGTCCAACATCTCACCCACCACCAGTGGGTGCGGGCCAGAGGAACCTACTTGGCACCCACAGGCCGTCCCAATCCAGCGTCGACGCTCCCGCTCGGCTGTGTCGAGGAAAGAAGCGCGACATACGGTTCCCATCCCACCTAAAAACTCGCCTTACGGGCATTCGAAACTACCACCATGTATCCTCGCTAGCGCGCTGTCGTCGACCCCTGCATTCACCACAGAACCTTTGCCCATCACACCCACTTCATCCATCGGACGGAGCAGCGAGAGCGTGCATTCGTTCATGTCACGTGTCCAGTCTGATGCTGGGTGCCCCACCCCATCATCTCCGTTGCGTTTGACTTCCTTTTCGGCCGACGACCCTGTGGCGGCGCCAACTAAGGTTAAGAAGTTCGCGCGACTGTTGCCAAAGAAGATCGGACAAAATCTGACCCACCAGTCAACCGACAACTTGACCCTGAGTCAGACAAATGCTTCTTTCACGTCATTCCCCCATCTCTCCACCGAACGGTCGTCCAAGCCCAAGCACATCTCAGAAGAGAACACGTTCCACGCCCGTCGCAAGTCGACGACGCTCTTTCCGGCAGAGATAGTCACTCGTCTACACACCATGGACGTCTCAAGCCCCGTTTGCGACCCGACCACTGGATGCGTTTACGAGCCACTCACAGATGCTGAACTTGGCCGTACGGGTAGTCTCAACGGCTCCTCTTCACCTTCTCATTCTTCTCATGTATCATATTCGCCCCCACCTGCTGCTAAGGCACCTACCCACGTACGCTCTCTGACGGCTATTGACGGTCGTGGCTTTGGTCCCACTGTCAACTCTCCGCCTAAATGCGAGGCCGCACGACCATCTACGGCCCAGTCCTCCCTGACATTCGACGAACATGCACTACCGACTCTCAGGCAGCTCGCTGATGCTGCCTCGTGTTTCGTCATCGCTGAAAATGGCCTGCGTGTGCCATTCGGCGAGCTCTTCCGTGATCAAAAGACGATTGTCGTTTTCATCAGACATTTTTGGTATGTTTTATTTCATCGTGTGAATGATCCTGCTAATACAAATCTAGGTGCCCGTTATGTCAGGATTATATGTTTTCTGTGACAGACAATGTTGATCCGAGAATGCTCAAAGAAGCTGATGTCAACTTAGTCGTTATTGGTAATGGCTCCTACAATTTGATAAAATCTTACCGACGTATGTGTTTCATCCACTCTATTGGTTCTGGTGGAATCAATGACGGGTCGCATAGAAATATTTCATACTCCATTCACCTTCTACACCGATCCCACACTGCGCCTCCACCAAGCACTGGGCATGACCCTGCGTATAATGGAACCCAAATCACAGCGTAAACGAGGTGGTTATGTGCGCCATGGACCCATGGGCGGCATTGCCATGGTCTTCAAAAATGCTCTCCGTGTCGGTATGCCCGTGTGGGAGAAAGGCGGTGACTTTACGCAGCTGGGTGGCGAGTTCGTCCTCGGTCCCGGGTAAGATGCGTTCGAACTTGCTTCCTACTGGTGCTAATCGGATCACAGGATGTCTGCTACTTACGCGCATCGCATGCCTAACTCTCGCTCCCATGCTCCCGTCATGCGTGTTCTTGCTGCCGCAGGCATGGGTTTGCAGTGTGAGAAGCTCGCGCCAACAACTGAGACCATTGCGCGGGCGGCCGCACCGGTACTTGACGAGGATCAGTGGATGGAGGAACGTCGCTTGAGCCTCGCAAGGATCCGGGAGCGAAAGCTCGCGCGCAGAATGGGAGTGGCGTTCCCCAGCGCTGACGAGGCCGAGGAACACCAGGTGGTACTGCCCAAAATCGAGCCTCCTGGCAAGCTGTCTCGGTCGGACAGCATCGAGGAAGAGGAGGAGGAGAAGGGGACGGAAGACGAGCTGCTGGTGACGCCAGTGGTGGATGAAGTCATCAGGACCGACACCACGATTTGTCAACTTGGCGAGGAGAACGCGCGCAGGTCGAGCCCGACGGCAGAGGATGGCGAAGCGGAAACGACGACTGTTGGTTCTCGCACGTTGACGGACTCGGGCTCGGATCGCACGAGAACTGAAGAGGTTGAGCCTCATACTTTGCAGGATAAAGTAACCATACTGGATCTCGAGGATCCGAGCGCACCTGAGGTTGTAAACTTATAGAGGCTGATGGACCTCTTTCGACTGCTGTTGTTCCCCTTAACTATGTGTATTTAGATGCTCGTCATGACCACGTTTAATGCCCTTGTACAAGACTCGAGCAATGTCTCGAGCGATAGCTGTAGCTCAATGGACTACGTGTGCGACACAGAAATCCAGTTCGCACATCCTCAATCTGGAACTCTTCCTGCTGGTCTGGTGTGTTAGCCACAGGTGCTGCTCACCGTGCGGAAGTGGCACCCCATTTCGCCCAACCTACACGCACCAGCCCTGCGTTGGATCCTCACTGATCACTGCATACCCTATCGCGGTCACTGCACACCCTTTGAACGTGGCACTAACACACCCTTCGTGTCCAGTCAACTAGGAGTTGCGTTGTTCGATAACCCCGGAGGCGCGACGGTCGAGTAGGCCGCCATCTGACGAGAGCTTTCGCAGGCTGCCATCCCGCCCCCTATATGATATTTTCCTGTTGAGAACGACAGCTGCGCGTCTGCCAAGTGGAGTCGTTCGCTTAGGCGTCCCTAAATTTTATGTACACTGACTCACCCTTCGCCACCCAACTTGTTCCCAATCTGCTTGACTCGATGAGAGCTGAAAAGGTTTTGTAATATCCGGACAACTAGCGAGACGACGATCATAACTACGTAGTCAAGCACTGGAGAGGACAAATTCCACTTGAACCTGCAACTGCAAGTAAGACGAGAGCGACCAAGGAACCAGACATTGTAACCCCGTTTAGGAGCTAGGCTGGCAAGAAATCCACAATCGTAACCAACAGACGTCGAGGCTGGAAAAACATACTACTTCGACCCTCATCACATGCTTGGGGAGCCCTGTCAGTGCTGGCTGATCTCGGACGACGTTCTGCGAGATGGGTTTGACTTGCACTTTGATCCGCGCATACGCAAGTGAACGAGTTATGCCGTCACAACACGAACGAGATAGGTACCTGGAGGAGGAAATACAATCTTCACATCTTCCTTCTCCGACTTGATTTCGTAGTGGAGATCGTTGTTCTTGAGAATCACGCTCGCGGAATGGGCCGAGTTCCGTCATTGCGAAGCGCACTGAGGGTGGGCAGCATCGGACCTGCCGCAAAAAGTTGGAACGACGAATTCTACTCTGAGGTCGTCTTCCGAGGCCGCCGTCCCGAGAAGACCGCAACGGCGTTTCTGGAAATCTGGGGAGAATCGATAGCCCACATCGGCGTTTTTTTTTTTTTTTTTCAAGCGCTTTGTATGATGGCCGTCGGGTTCGGTGTGGCTGACACTGCTCAGTGTCTAGTTTGAACATTCAGGATCCTGGCCACTTTACCGTCATCAACGAGGGCCCGGGAGAATGCATATCCGGTCCAATCTTGGGGTAATAACGCTCAGGGTCATTAAAATGCTTGAATGACACTAACGCCAGTCAAGCGCATTCCAGAGCTTGACTCGAGTTGTCAGAGATTTACTCGCAATGGCGTCAGTCGACGAGGAACGGTAGTACAACGTTAAATTGCAGTCCGGCAAAGATGAACGTGGTGAATCATTTCGAGGCTGACCTGTTTGCGAGATTTACAGAATTCCGCCTCTCGGGAAACATATCAATCAATTGAAGGTGCAGTGGCGTCTAGTGGAATCCCTTGACCCTGCCTCTCGTTCTTGCTCTCCGCCTCGCTTCCTTCGCCATGGCGTTCTTGTATTCCTCCACCTTGAGTATCCCCACCACCTTTCTCGCAGCCTCCACATCATTACACAAATAGAATGCCTTGATGAACATCTTGAACAATGGCCTCGAATGTTTCTCAAATGAAACAAAGGATGAGAGCTTTGAAAAGCCAGACGAACCCAAAAACTGCGCCTGTCGTGTGCCGAATGGTGGATGCAGGGGCGAGTAATCCGCAGCAGGATACCCACCCCTAACGAGCTGATCAAATAATTCGCGAAGCCGCAGGGAATCGAACGCTGACCGCCAATTGATCATAACCTTGATCAATATGTTGGCCGTCACTCTGTCCGGTCGAAAACCGTGGTTCTTGGCAAGGTTTTCCAACAGTGCGAGGACTTTGCGGACACGTCTCCCATTACGTGGAGTGGGTTGACGAGAAACCCCGTGGATAAGAATGTTCCCCAGGGCCGTACAGCGCGCGGAGGGAATAGTAGCTGCTGCGCAAGCAAAAATGTGTTTGGCAGCAACAAGCCGTCCTGATTTTAGAAGCTCCTGAAGCGAGCGTTCAAGTAAAGGCCCTGTGTAGAGACCACGCCGCAGACGAGAAGATAGTCTAAGCGATATTGGACCGCGGACAGAGGTGATTCGTTTGAACACCCGGAATGCCTTGGTTTGCATAGCGATTCGATCTGTGAGAATACATAGAGACCGAGCAATTTTAGGATGTACGACCGTGATAGCATCGAGGACTTTGCTAGCAGTGGCAAGTTGCCTATGCCGTAGTAGCACACGGCAATACCGGACAAAGAATCGTGGCTGAAAAAAGCTGGGTGACCTTCTGAGGATAGATAGCACCACAGGGAATAGCCGACTGCCTCTGCCGTGCTGTGCTAAAACAACAAACAGCTGTTCAAGATGCCCTCGAAAGTGTTCAGGGGGGACATGTGAATAGTACAAAGCTGCAAGTTCATCGGCGATCACAACAAAGACACTCTGAGGGTGACGAGTTCGTGAGTTCTCCCTAAGACTGCGCGCGATCGCGGAAATGAGAATTCCTCGTTTTTCCAGGGAGAATCGACCAGCGTTGAGAAGGAGGACAGCTTGGCGGAGTGCCCCGCGTTGAGCAAGAGACATGGCAAGGGTATGAGCTACTCCCAGATCGGGTTCCGTGGCCTTCCTCTGCGCGACAGTGTAGAGCGTGTAGGCGAGGGAGGCATCTATGGGTGTAAGAACTTCCACGACGGAGGCGAGGACCTGCTGCTGCTGCGTCAAGTCTGGGGAGAAAGCCTCCAACGTTGTGAGTACCACGTCTGGGAGCGGGCCCTGAACACGCACTGCCGCTGCAATGTACTGAGCGGCAAAGAGTTTTTGCACCGATGTCCGTGGACCTTCCAAACTGTTCTCAGCGCGATAAAGATCTTGACAATCGTAGAACAAGGTCGCGTCTGCTAGAACGCTTGCTATCCTGAGAAAGGATGTGGCAATTGCACACGCGAGATCTCGAGATACCAGGCATGATTTCATAATCGTCAACCACAGCTGGCACAAACTGCGCGTTGTTTCCAAGACTCTTTTTGTAAGGGTAGATTGCATTGCGAGCGCCGAGGACAGTTCTTGTGACATTTTTTCTACGCTGGCAAGGCCAAAAATAACTTGCCAACACGAAGTTACTTGAGGCATTGCATGATCGCTGGTCCAGTGAGTGACGTTAAAGTGTAGCATCTCATGGGAGTTGAAGATGGAGAACAAGATCAGCGAACTCCAACGCAGAGGAAGCGCATACGCCGAGGAGAAAACGGAAAGAAGGTGGCCAAACGAGCTGGCTGATTTGCCGTTGGGAAGGTGGCGAGGGAAGCCGAACAATGCGGCAGAAAGGGAGCGAGCCATTGTTGTCGCATCCAGAATGCAATCATCCAAAGCTATGTCGGATAGGCCGTTTTCAGGGATAAGGTCGGAGGTCCCATCGATTCCTTGACAAGCACGACTCCAAAGCGCAGCAAGAATGGCCTCTTGTGATCGGGTCGACAAAACCCCCCCGTGTTGGATAACCAAAAGAAAAAGTAGACGTTGTAACCGCGGGTGACACACACGGTGAGTCCGTAGAAGGAAAGAAAGATCGCGAGCGGCAAAGTCAAGAAGACGGGGATCTTGAATAGCTAGGAGGGTCTCAAGGTAGTAAGCGTGTACCTCAGGGCGACGGGAATGACGACGAATGATGTGGTAGTGTGTACGCGCACGCAGGATGGCGCTGTAAGCATCGCCCGAAAGAGCTGGGGGGTTTGTGTGCAGCGTTTGGCATAGTGGAGGGAAGAAAAACTTACGTTCCAAAGGCCTGAGCTGGACCGTTGCAAGTTCAGCACACATCAGCCAGAACCGATCAGAATCCTGAAGGGACATTCCCCTTTCCAACTTGTATTTCCCTGCTTTCAGGACGAAAGCCCAGTGGGTCCTGTGCGTAGACATCCCCAAGAGCCGTGATGCCAGAGGGACTCTATATACAACAGATATGCGAGGGTCGATGGACAACGATCCAAACAAGCCTATTAGGAGGGTGAGCATCTTGAAATCCAGCAACCCAAGCTGGTTCCTTGACTCCGCACGGTAGTAAAGCGAGCGGATGGTGGTCGGTGAATAAATAAGAGGGTGATTTGATGTAACGTTTTCTGAAGATAGAAAGTGCCTCAAGGTATCGATGGCAGAGCGACTGGTCCGAAAGCATATGGCTCTCCCAGGGCGGCGGTCTTCCAAGAGACCCGCAGAGGACCTGAAGGATAAAGGCAAAGCATCCTGAGGGCCAGTAGGGTGGAATTCTGCAGACGATGAAGGGATGACCGAGGCATCCAGTCCCTCGACCAAGTCTGTTACAGGAACTGCCGCGTCAGCATATGCGCGACTGAACCGGGATCTTGAAAGTCGTAATGTCTGAGGGTTGAAATAGCGGGACAATCTGGAGGATGTTGGATTTTAGCAGAAACTAGACACGGTGTGACACTCGCCTTGGATTGCTGTCATGACCGCCGCCAAGGGCTCGGACGGTCGACAGACACCATCGCGACATTCCATTTCATGAATAGAACCAAGTCACGACCAGAGGCGTTGAACTTCAACAAATTTGGAAAAACGGGGAGTCACGTGTCGGCTACAACATTGCCAAACACAAACACAGCCGTCGGCGTAGTCCGTCGGAGATTCAACTTTACTTAAGAACTTGCACGGCAATTCCCGGCCATTATCGACTGCCAAACCTTGTAATCGAGGTGTAGACAACTTCACATCCCTGACCAGTCGCCTTGAAAAATCCGTTGGCACTGCTGGTATATGTTCAATAGCTTCACAAAATGTTATCTAGCTCACTCATCTTCACAGAGGTCAATCGGGAGGCACTTGTTATCCACTCAAAATCACCTGTACCGAATACGTGAGTCGTGCGCACCCATCACTTGCATTTTATCCTCAGCACCGTGTCCAGTAACTACACATCACGATGGGTGCCACTCGCGCACAAAAAGAAGTTTACTTCATCAAGTTGAAGGACCTCATCGCCAAATTTCGTGCGTGCCATAACACCTTCCACCTAGGTGTATATCAACTCCAGCCATTCAGCTTCTATCTTCTTGGTCAATATCGACAATGTCGGTTCGAACCAGATGCACCAGATCCGTACTGCCCTTCGTGGGAGGGGTACCGTCTTGATGGGTAAGAACACGATGGTCCGCCGCGCCCTCCGTTCCATCCTCTCCGAATACCCTCAGTTTGAGAGGCTCCTCCCACATGTCAAGGGAAACATCGGCTTCGTGTTTACTTCTTCCGAGCTCAAGGAAATCCGCGATATTATCGTCGCCAACAAGGTTGCCGCACCTGCCCGTGCGGGTGCCTATGCCCCCAAGGATGTCATCGTCCCCGCCGGTAACACTGGTATGGAACCTGGAAAGACTTCTTTCTTCCAGGCTCTCGGTATTCCCACAAAGATTGCCCGTGGTACGATCGAAATCGTGTCAGATGTTCAAGTCGTCACTGCTGGTAGCCGTGTCGGACCATCGGAGGCTACCCTCTTGAACATGTTGAACATCTCTCCCTTCACCTATGGTATGACCGTGGTTCAGATTTTTGACTCCGGGAACGTCTTTGCCCCCTCGGTCCTTGACATCGACGAAAAGGAACTTATCGACCGATTCTTGTCCGGGGTCAAGTCAATTGCTTGCATTTCGCTCGCCCTCCAGTACCCGACGATTGTCTCCGTCCTCCACTCTCTCGTTAACTCGTACAAGAACCTTATTGCCATCTCCCTGGGTACCGAATACACTTTCGAGGGCTCTGAAAAGGTCAGTTTTACATTATTTGCCGACTATTTGTGATGTTCTCAACACATTATCACACTGAAAATGCTGAACTTTACGATGCATATTCCTATTTTTGTTGCTGACGTTTGCCCAACTCGAATGAACTATTCTTTTTCTAACTGTCGTTACTCAGGCTAAAGCATTCTTGGAAAACCCTGAGGCGTTCGCTACTGCCGTTCCTATTGCTGAAGAGTCCGCTGCCCCTGCTGCTGCTGAGTCCAAGGCTGAAGAGAAGGCCGAGGAGAATGAAGAATCTGATGATGACATGGTAAGCCAATTCGACCCACCGTATACTGTGACTAAGTGACTGTCCAGGGCTTCGGTCTCTTTGACTGATCACATGTACCATCCCCGCTGTGCACTATATGTAATGCAGAATAATGAAAAGCATCGTGCATCCGGAATTTGTCTGATTGATGTTTTGAGGGCAGACTTCGGGTCTGCTCTACATTCCTCTTTTGTCGAATGATTCATTGGCGGTAAGATGGCTTGGAATAATTCAACGGTAGGCCGCAGATTCGTAATACAGTCCGCAAACCCCGGAGTGCGAATTTTGTGAATCGGAGTGTGAATAGGCGTCATGCGCGGCTGTCGGACTCTCAATATTGATTAGCCGGGTGGCGATGTACCCCTTATATGTTGGATTCGCTTACCTCAGAGGACTGGGATACACGGAAGTCAGATGCTAGTATTGTCGCATTCGAGAGACCATTTCCTTGAAGAGGAGGTTGCCCAGCCTCGGTACAGACTCTTGAACATACGGAAAGCGCCTGCTACCTTGTCTTGTTGAATCACTCTTCTGTGTCTGGACTGCTAGCACGTTCGCCGCGGTTGAAACGTTCAAGCTTGTCCGTCTCCCGAATTTCTTCACTTCCCGTGTTCCAGTTAGATCCGATAATCTCCCTTATCCGGTTCTCTTGCATGATTTCTGTACATTCCTACTCTAACCCGTAGCTCTTATAACCCCAGGACCGTCCTGTCATGCCATCTTCACTCTTTCCTCGCCTGTCTTCCAACTTCGTCGACATGGACTCCAGTCAAGGAAATCATCTCATCGTCGTCTCCAACCGGCTTCCCATCACAATTACCAAGGATGCTTCAGGCCAATACCACTTCAAGATGTCCTCGGGTGGGCTTGTGTCCGCCCTCTCCGGCTTCAAGAAGTCGTTGAATTTTACATGGATCGGTTGGCCGGGCTTCTTCATCCCTCCAAAGGATCGTCAATATGTCGACAAGCGGCTCATGGACGAGTACTCTTGCCATGCTGTCTACCTCGACGATGACGTCGCTGACCGCCACTATAATGGTTTCTCCAACTCCATCCTTTGGCCGCTTTTCCACTATCACCCTGGCGAGATGAATTTCGATGAAGAAAACTGGACGGCCTACCGCCAAGCAAATTTGCAGTTCGCTGAGGTAGTCCGCTCACAAATCACTCCTGGTGCAATGGTTTGGGTGCAAGACTATCACCTCATGCTCCTTCCCATGATTCTCCGAGGGCTTGTCGACGGTTCCGCGAGCGGAGACTGGCAGAAGCGAGAACTGTCCAAGATTACGGAAGGGTTCGGGGAAAGCTTCTCCACCAACACGGAGCAGATTCCCGGTGTCAAAATCGGCTTCTTCTTGCACACCCCTTTCCCGAGCAGTGAGATTTATAGGTACGTGTCTGGTCCGGTATCCGATCCGAACTTACTGACAAGCGCTCAGAATCCTTCCCGTTCGCCGCGAAATCCTCCTTGGTATACTATTTTGCGACCTCATTGGGTTCCATACATATGACTACGCACGCCATTTCTTATCTTCATGCACGCGTATCCTCGGCTTGCCGACAATGCCCAATGGCGTTGAATTTGAGGGGCGCTTGGCACACGTTGGCACATTCCCCATCGGCATTGAACCTGGCTCCTTTATTGAGGTGAGGGTCTGTACACGTCATGTTGGATTCCTCACTGAGCAAGGACCGAAACAGAACTTGAAGAAAGACTCGGTAAAGTCGCGTATCGCTCAGTTGGAACAGCGATTTGCGGGTGTGAAGCTCATCGTTGGCGTTGACCGTCTCGACTATATCAAGGGTGTCCCCCAAAAGTTGCACGCGCTCGAGCTTTTCCTCACACAGCATCCAGAGTGGATCGGAAAGGTGAGCATTCACATGCTCAAGCATGGCGAAATTAACGCTTCTGAAGGTGGTATTGGTACAACTCGCCGTTCCTTCCCGTCAAGACGTCGAGGAATATCAGAACTTGCGATCGACAGTGAACGAATTGGTTGGACGCATTAATGGTCGTTTTGGGACAGTGGAGTTTATGCCTATCCATTTCATGCACAAGAGTTTGGCATTTGACGAACTTTGTGCCCTCTACGCTATCAGTGACGTCTGTCTCGTCTCTTCCACCAGGGATGGAATGAACCTCGTAAGGGCCCATATCTTTATTGCAACGTCCGCTGACGTCCACGCTGCATTAGGTGTCGTACGAATATATCGCGTGTCAACAAGCTCGCCAGGGCGTTATGATCATTTCCGAGTTCGCGGGAGCTGCTCAGAGTCTCAATGGGTCCATTGTCGTCAACCCGTGGGACTCGCAACAAGTCGCGACAGCTATTCATGAAGCTGTCACGATGGACGCTGAGACACGTGCTGAGAACCATCGCAAGCTGTTCAAATACGTCAACAAGTACTCCGCGGCTTTCTGGGGATCCAGCTTTATCAGGGAAATGGGCCGAATCAAACAAGACACCGTAGACAAAGAAGGTCAAGCAGAGCTGACTCAAAGAACCGACGAGGAGCCAGGAAGCGACATGGTGAATGGGCATGTACTTACCCCGCAGGTGGTAAGCCCCACACCATGAAGCTTCAGAGAAGGTATGACTTCGTATATTTAGGGATTAACGCGGGCGATGGTTTTACATACATCCCTCCATTCGTCCAGTATATCAATTCGCTGGCTTTTCTATATGATTATTCCTTTTTTGCGCAAGCTCGCATGACGAGCGGAATTTCTAGAACGCATAGACGGATGGTTATTACGCCTTTTCTGGATCACTTTTCATAGAATTTCTTCTAGTCACCATGTGTAGACAACGTGCGGTCAGTTGGATTCGCGTGCAGGGATTGCATAAGATCTGCACGAGTCTTGCGTGGGGAGTGTAATGGAAGTGCAATTGCTCCTGGCCGGTTGCGGTGGGTCACCCATGTGGGGCGGTAAGGGGCGACACCGTGGCGTTCTGAAGTGTCCCACTCGGGTGCGTCGCACGGAAGCTTTGATTGTACTACCCGTAGCGAGCTTCCCATCAGGCTGCGCGGGCTAGGAGTTGAAACGTTGACTGTCATTAGTGCTTCCATAGTGATCTTCACCAGCTGAATCGCTCTCCCGAGTTGCGAGCCGGTTCCCTGGTGATCGAATTGGTCCGCAACCCCTTCCCTGACAGTGAGAACGCCTCTCAGGCAGATGAAATGCCAAAGCCTCCGCCCGGACACCACGTTGCTCCATCCCAACATACCTGCGGGCGTTAACGGCCAAGATAAAACGTTTTCTGTGTGAGCCAACGGAAACCTATGTCCATTTTTGTCGGCTCTCCTCGAAACTGGTTCGGTTTGGGGCCGTCCGTTGGGGACTAATCCCGTTCGCGGCATATTCCCGCCGGTTCACTGTGGAAAGGTTTCCAAATGGAACATCCAAAAAGTGGCGACATGGCGGCCTTTCCGGTTGTTTCAAACCATTTTGTCTTCCCCTCCGAACTTGGTGCACTTTCCATTTCTCGGCCATCTAATTTGAATTATTATTTAATCTGTATGCTGACCATACCGCAGTCGTGTCCTTGGCTCCGGTCATTGCTCGACTGAATGTTCCCTGCAATGCGATGCATACCGTTTTGCCACAACAACAGGGTGTCCTTTGCAATTCAATGGGTCCATCGTTTGTGGAGTGATGATGTTCCACTTGAAAAACGAATTCACGCACGTTCGACGTTCGACGCAGGGTTCATGTTTCTGCGCGATCAGCGTCACAAAAAAGCCCCATGGCGTTCTTTCGAGAGCAGCCCCCTCACCCTCACGACTCATAGAGACCATTCGTCGATCGCCATTTGAGGGTTATGTACTCTTGGCGAGCACGTCGTCCACCATAATGTGATGGTTGGGATCAAGCCTCTGAATAGATTGTATCGCACACGATCTGCTGAAAGCTGCCACCCAGTCATGGGACGCGTGTGTGTGTGCGGCGTCCACTGGCAAATGCATTTTAATGACGAGACGACCGCGTGTACCGTCAAGCTTTTAACGTTGAGCGACACACAGTTGTTGGCCCCCGTTCAAGATCCGCCTGATGGGATATACACGCATGATTCACCGAGTGCTGTTGGGTAGCAGAATGGGAGTGCCGGTTTCGTCGATAGCGCCACCTATGGGACGACATACACGTTCGTTGCGCCAACGTCGTGCGTTTTTGGCATTGCGCGTTCCGACGGTCCTTGGTGGTCAGGGACGATGATACAGATTTGCGTCTCCACATTTCCCCCAGTGTATTGGGGTTGGTGGTGAGATAGGAGCAGCCACATATTCCAGTGGACATAGAGTCACGACTAGAGGACCCTGGGAGTATGTGCGATTATAGAACTTGTTGCTCGCCCATAACGTCCAAAACGAGAATTCACTTACTTGGTGGAAATAATGTCCCTATCAGCAAGTCATCGCCTCGACTGATGTATCACCGTGGACATACAAGTTTCCTTTTGTTGGATGGATGTGGTAGTGGCAGGTGATCCCGAATGTGAAACATGGCGTACTTGGACATGCCAAAACCTCCCACTCGTGCGTCATTTGCTGCGTGGAGATGCGGCAGCGGAACTCCTTATTTGATGCGTCCTGAGGCTCCCTATAAGGAACGATGTAGCTGTTTTACTAGGATCTTCACGATAAGGCAATAACCCTTGATTGGGAATAGGCCTGGCAGGCTGAGCCCTGTACGTCCAGGATGATTGATTGGGTCTTAGGAGTCTTCTTGCCAAGGCCGCCCAATAGAACCGACGAATGTTCGAGTTTCTGGTCACCGGGCAGACGTTGAGCTTGGAATGTGAAAAAAAACTTATTTCCGCCGCGATAAAGACGAGTCACTATCTGGCGTAAAAATGTTCCATGACTTGCCAAGCGCTTGTTTGGTTCTGTCGACACAATTATAAACTTTTCTTTCATGTCGTGTTTGAAAAAGAGGACTTGGAATGTTCTGCATGGAACGGCGGTGGGCTGTGTCGATTACTGGACTTGCCAATTTTGGCAGGCTGAGCCGGCAAGAGAAATGTCTTGTATGGTTGTCAGCATACGTAATCTGAGCCAGTTGGTACCATGGTATCAGGTACGACCATTGGCATGGCTAATAATGACTAAACACGCCGTGTACGCGTGGATTCGGAACCTAACCGAACGAACAAACGCGTTTAATCGCAGGGATCGATGTGAAGTTCCTGTCCCCTCAATTGATGCGATAATTTACTACTGACAGGGGATAGAAGATTAGGGCGTCCCTCGCCGCCAGTGATTTCCGTGACACAAGGGATGACCGTGCCGCAGCAGCGCGCCATGAGATAATCACCCTGTGGGATCGGGTGAGACGAGCCGATTCGAAAGCAGAGTGCAAACTAGGCCGATATCCGGATTCGTTGAGAGGGACCATGGATGACGTAGTGGTAAGCTGGCAAGAAGTTGCGGATAGTCGCATGTTCGTCAAGACATTCTTAAGAATCGAAAGACCGAGTGGGAGGACGCCTCGGAACAGATCGGTGTGCAGCTACTCGAGATACATGATACATAACGAAGCACGGGAAGGGGGCGTGGAGGTCGGGCATGGGTGGGGGAGTGACGTCGACGCGCAGAAATAGCGGGCCGCGATGATCTGCGTCCGAAAACGGGAGCTGTAGGGATTGGCGACGGGACTGGGTGGAGTGTACGACGGCCATGACGACGACGACGACGACGAGACAGACACGGTTCAAAGGGTAAAGAACCGGCTTGGGGGGGGGCGTGGTGCCTTGGATGCTTCCGGGTGGAAGTGAGGCTGTGTGTTCCAGTGGAATGTTCTGCTCAGTGACCTAGTGGCCTGCTGCAGGTACTCGTTTGGATGGCGGTTTATTACATATATCCCTTGTCCTCCCCACCACCGACTTTCTCTCCTCCCCTGTCCCCGACATGCATCCCTCCTCCTCCAACATCCCTGCAATCGTCACCATCGATCTTTCCTCCAAACTCTCTCTCACCACCGACGCACCCCCCGCCATCAGTCCACCAGACCTCCTCTCCCCCCATCCCACACTCCAACCGTCCTCCGCCCGCCGCTCCTCTCTCGACCTCCCTCGCTCCCCCTCCCCCTCCCTTACTTATGTCTCGTCTAATGACGCCGCCTCCCTCGCCCATCCCCCTTCTCCCACCCTCTCAACTCAGTCTTCCGTACAATTTGCTACTTCCCTCGCCTTGAGAGATAATAAACCAGACGAACGTTCCGGAACCTCGTCTCTCCAGCTCCTCAGTCCCTCTGCCATCGACAGTACAGCGCATCGCAGAAAGGGCAGCACAACCACATTTGCTAGCTCCCACGATGGTCACACCTTCATCGACGAAACCGAAGCAGATCACGCCCCAGACACATTTAATCTACCTCCCATCCGTCGCCCCAAATCGGATGCTACTAGTCTAACCATCGCCTCTCATACGCACCCAGACTCCGATTCATCTAAACTCCATGCTCGCTTTTCGGACGACGTCGCTCCTCCTCCCCCAACATATATTCAGCGTGATACCCATTCTGACCCACTTCCTCCAAATCCTGGCGTCTCACAGGAACCCCCACCTCACCTCGGTTCATTCGCTTTTGACCCATCTCAACTCGCGAGTCTCTTGGATCCAAAAGACTTTGATGCCCTCCAAGCTCTTGGCGGTATCACTAGCATCCTCGACGGCGTCGGCACTCACCCTACCCGTGGCTTGCTTCTTCGTGCACCTGATCATGACCGTGGTCGTTCCTCTCATGGTAGCCTGGGTGCAGGGCAAGGTGCTTCCCAAAGACACGATCGTCACATCCGTGACCCCCCCGCGACTGCTCCAGGTGATTCCAAGCACCACTCGTCTTTGACTGCGGCCGGTAATGACGTGCGCACAACACCCGACCCTCACACTGCCTCCTTGGCAGACCGCAAGGCTGTATACGGAGAAAACATCCTGCCACAGCGCCCGACAACGTCTCTCCTCCGCCTCATGTGGCATGCACTCAAGGACAAGGTTTTAGTACGTCAACGTTCTGCTTTTCGAACGCCTATCCCTTCAACATTCACTTTTAGGTCTTATTATCCATATCTGCCGTAGTATCATTGGCATTGGGCCTCTTCCAGGATTTCGGCACGACGCTTCCTGCTGGCCAACCACCTGTCGACTGGGTCGAGGGTGTCGCCATCATCATCGCAATTCTTATCGTCGTACGTCATCTCCTTGTTTCGTCTGCCTCCCTCCTCACCACGATCCAGGTCGTCGTTGGCTCTGTCAATGATTGGCAGAAGGAACGCCAGTTCGAGGCACTCAATCAGAAGAAGGAAGAGCGTAGCGTCAAGGTCGTCCGCGATGGCAGGGAGCATCTCATTGACATCAATGTACGTCGCCCGCATGATCAATGACTTTTTTTTCACATGTACGTGTCTCTTAGGAGGTCGTGGTCGGCGACATTGCATTACTGGAACCGGGTGAGGTGGTCCCCTGCGATGGAATCTTCCTTTCCGGGCATAACGTCAAGTGCGATGAATCAGCGGCCACCGGCGAGGCGGATGCCATTAAAAAGGCACCGTATTCAGCTTGTCTGGCACTGAAGAACGCACGAAGCAGCGTACGCCCCGGAGACGACGGCGCTATCGGAGGGCAGCCAAAGCATGCATCACCTAGTTCATCCCACACGGACTGTTTCATCATCAGCGGCAGCAAGGTACTGGAAGGTGTCGGACAATATGTCGTTGTCGCAGTCGGAACGAAAAGCTTTAACGGGCGAATCATGATGGGTGAGAGCAATTTGACTACCCTCTCCCTAAAACCGTCTCACGTCATATCAGCCTTGCGTACCGACACTGAGAATACGCCGTTGCAACTGAAGCTGAACGTTCTTGCAGAACTGATTGCAAAAGTCGGGAGCATAGCAGGCCTCATATTGTTTGGCGCTCTTATGATACGCTTCTTCGTCCAGTTGGGTACGAATAACCCTCCGAGGTCAGTCTCTCTTCGAACCTTGTCTTCCAATGTCTGACTCTGAACGGATCAAGAACCGCAAATCAGAATGGCATGGCTTTTGTGCAGATTCTCATCATCTCCGTCACTCTAGTGGTGGTTGCTGTCCCAGAAGGCGAGTCAAGCGCACCGCCACTGGCCCCCCTTGACTGACACTTGCCAAAAGGTCTTCCTCTTGCTGTCACGCTCGCGCTTGCATTCGCTACCAAACGGATGACAAAGGAAAACCTGCTTGTTCGTGTACTCGGTTCGTGTGAGACCATGGCGAACGCTTCTGTCATCTGTACAGACAAGACTGGCACACTCACACAAAACGCAATGACTGTCGTTGCAGGGTCCATCGGTATCCACGCAAAGTTTGCACGACAACTTCAACACAATCAGTCCAGGACGAACGTAGTCGACGAGCATCGCTCTCGCAGGAGTACCGACTCTGGAGTTTCTGGACTCAACCACGATTTTTCTGTCGATCAGAGCCGGATCAATACTGTCCTTTCACCCCAGCTTCGCAAAGTTGTCAACGCAGCTATTGCCATCAACACGACTGCCTTCGAGGATGTGGATTCTCTGACTGGAAAAATGGGCTTTGTTGGTAGCAAGACGGAGGTAGCGCTCCTGAATTTTGCCAAGGAGCTTAACTGGCCCAGTCACAAGGAGACTCGCGATGCAGCCGACGTTGTTCAAATGCTTCCTTTCTCGAGCGAGCGCAAAGCCATGGGCGTCGTTGTGAAGCTGGACAACGGCAGCTACCGACTATACTTGAAGGGAGCTAGCGAGATCCTCACGAAACTGTGCATCCGCCACGTTGTTGTTTCACCAAACGCGATTCAGGCTGGCGACGAGGATGCCACTGTGGAGACCGCGGAAATCGACGCGTACGCTGAAATCAACGTCTCTCGTACAATCATCTTTTACGCCAATCAATCGCTTCGAACCATCGCCATTTGTTATCGTGACTTCGCCACCTGGCCTCCACCAGGGTTGCACCGAAATGTCGATGAAGATGTATGTCCATCAACTTTATCCACTTCGTCTTCTGATCATTATGTAGATATCTTACGAAGACCTCGCTCACGAACTCACTCTCATCGGCATTGTCGGCATAGAAGATCCCCTACGCGATGGCGTTCGGCAGGCTGTTGCAGATTGCCAGAAAGCTGGTGTCGCTGTTAAAATGTGCACCGGTGATAATGTCCTTACTGCCCGTTCCATTGCTTCCCAATGTGGAATCTTTACAGCAGGGGGTATTATTATGGAAGGACCAGTCTTTCGGAAGTTGAACGATGCGGAGATGCTCGACGTCATACCTAGACTCCAAGTTCTTGCCCGTTCTTCCCCCGAAGACAAGAAGATTCTCGTTGAAAGGCTGCGTTCGCTGGGGGAAATCGTCGCCGTCACTGGTGATGGTACAAACGATGGACCTGCGCTCAAAACTGCGCATGTTGGCTTTTCGATGGGCATTGCTGGTACTGAGGTGGCGAAAGATGCTTCCGATGTCATCGTTATGGACGACAATTTCTCCTCGATCGTCAAAGCTATCATGTGGGGCCGTTGCGTAAATGACGCCGTGCGGAAATTCCTTCAGTTCCAGCTCTCCACCAACGTGACTGCCGTCGTCGTCACGTCTGCCACGGCCATCGCATCGGCGTCAGAAACCTCCGCCTTGTCGGCTGTCCAGCTACTTTGGATCAACATTATAATGGACACGTTCGCTGCTCTCGCGCTTGCTACCGATCCTGCATCCCCTGTCCTTCTCGACAGAAAGCCAGACAAACTCACCGCACCGCTGTTCACCGTCAACATGTACAAGCAAATATTTTTGCAGTCGGCTTATCAAATCGCCATCACACTCGTCTTCCACTTTTATGGTCTGCAGATTCTGGGCCTCGAGAATACGTCAACGAATGATACGATTGTGCAAACCGTAGTGTTCAACATCTTTGTGTTTGCACAAATAACCAATTCGTTCAATTCGAGACGACTGGATCGCAAGCTCAACATCTTTGAAGGCCTGCAGAACAACCTTTATTTCGTTGTCATCACATTCATCGGTAACTTTATACTCTACGTTCTTCTAGTTTTCATGTTTAATCGTCATCTTGTAGAGATCGTCGTCCAGGTTCTCGTCGTGTTTGTTGGCGGTGCCGCCTTCCAGGTGACAAGCATTAGGGGTGTTGATTGGGGTATCTCGCTTGCCCTTGGCGCAGTGTCCATTCCCTTGGGTGCTCTCGTTCGCCTTTTACCAAACAAACCCTTTGAACGTTTGTTCGTCTTTGTGAGGCTCCTTCCGAGCCCCGAAACGCTTCCTACCATCAAACCTGATGCAGAATGGAACGAAGCCATTGAACTTGTCCGCGACAATCTGGCGACCTTTGTGAATCTTCGTGGTGGTCGTCTGCGTTCATCGTCATTTGTCTGGAAGAGTCGTTCGGCACGTGTGCACGACGAGCGTAGAGTTCCTCTGTTCGTCATCTCTCTCCTTGATCTCGTCCGCACACTGACGCTCCTCGATCAAGACCTTCGCTTATGACCATGGTCCCAACTCTAATAGCATCTTCAATTGGAGCAGGTTGGGCACCACATAGTCACGGCACGCTCTCGGACCCAGCACGGTACGACCCGTCGAGGTCATCGGCAGCGCTCTGGGAGGGCAAGCTCCAAGTTCACCCGGACACGAGAGCGGACGACCCGATTTTCCAGAAATGGGGCGGTCGCCTGCGGCACTCGCCTTCGCCTGTTTGACCCGCTGCGCGGTGTGTGGATGCATTTTATGCGTTTGGTATCCCACGTCATGATCCTATCATGAATGAGTTCCACGTCACTCCTATGACCTATATATTAAAGAGTCATGATAATCGACAGGATGCAGTCACCGGGGACCGGTCCCTATGCAACGTTTTTTTCCCAGCTACACGAGATACGCTAGACGGTTCCATCATCCTCCCAGCATGCAGTTGTATTTTTTGTCACCGCCCGCTACATTCGCATTCTTCCCCATGGTCATTTTCATCGCAGATAGTTTATCCATTATCATAACCATCTTCCCCCATGATAATTTATTTTGACTTTCAATTAGACAAGCTCTGGCAGGGGTTACGTTGTTATATACATGGCTCTTTGCACAGTGGGATTTTTTTGTCGACAGCATCATGCATTCATGTGGCATTGCATACCGCCTGAAATATATAATGACAACCATTTGCGAGCAGGTACGATTCGAATAGGCTGAGGGACGATCTAGGCCCAAAGTGGGCTCGGTAATTAAGTCCTTGAATACTCACGGAAACCGATCCGTGCGCGCTCCAACAACTATGCAGGCACCAAAAAAAAACGATGTGTGTGGCCATTCACGAAAGCGCAACATCTTCTCTGTCGCTTCAATCCAGCTTGGAGGCGACCGGCAGGCAAGAAGGAAAAGAATAAACAAAATCGTGGTGGTGTGTGCGCACGAGGGCGTGCCTGTTTGCACACAAATGAATGAAAGGCGGCCCGTCGTGGTACCAGCATGTCCAAATGCATTATTAATCGCGGCATTTAATTCCGAAAGCCTCAGGGGCTGGATCCCTATCTCGACAAGAAACTGGCTGTAATACACATCGATGATACATCGTATTTCGAACGTCAATGGTGAAAACATAGTTCGAAAGAACGACTTTGCCAGATCGAGGCTTTAGAATTCATACAGGGGACCAAGGAACAATGCATCAAAAGGCAAAGAGAGGGCGACAGAAAAGTCGCACCGAAATAATTCGGCGAGGGGATGACACATGGGGGAAAAAAAAGTACAAGGCAGGCACCACTGGACGGCTGGACGTCAAGGCAGACACGGGAGGAAAAGGGACACTGCACTCACGAGACTCGTAGATGAAACTACAAATCTTTGATTGCTGGAGGAGCAACCCAGTGTCTGAGGAGACGGTCGTCTGCTTCATACCCCCAGAGGTAATACGATGCTCGTTGTTGTAGTACGAAAAGCTGGGAAGGAAATATGCGGCATACGCCTCTAAAGAGGAGAAAGGCGAAGAGTGATAGTACTGAGACTAGTCGACGCGTGGGGGTGATGAACGACACGGAGTAAAAAGGATGAAAGGCAATGGTACGCACAGAAGATGAGTTTCTCCCAGGGTTCCAAGGCGTTGATGGCAAACGTTGTTTCGATGACCAACTTGCGCCTCCAGAGGTAGTTTCGTATGCGGCTGGAATCACGGACCATGGTGGGGAACGATGGGTTTGGTGGTGGTGCAAGTCAGAGTCTGTGGGAGTCGGTCATTTTTATCAAGCAGCGTGAGAGGTGAGAATAATCGTATGTGCCAAGTTCCAGTTGCAATGTTGTATTCACGTTGAATGACGTCAAGTCAACAAGATATAAATTCCTAGCCGAGGGGACAGGAGACAGCGAACACTATCACCTCGGATCAGTGCACAAAAAACCAGTGTATGTTTTCGAACACTTCAGTTGATTCTCACTAGATTTTTATTGGCGCATGTCAGGAAGTCGCAAACGTTTGTCATATCGGACTTCCGAGAGGGTTCGGAGGACCAAATCTCAATCTCAGAGGTTGGCATGAGCGGAAACGGGACATTAAAATCAACTCTACAGCCTCACCCAGTAAGGTTTTTCTTTGGAGAACCCTCGTAGACTAACCCACGACCTCCGGGTATTATTTCTGTGATCCATAGACACGACCAACACCCCGGC